>PVJH01003524.1:13974-140897 GCA_004026705.1 Nesogale talazaci
CCCCCCCCCCCCCCCCCGCCAAAAATCCTAGCTTTTCGATGCTCTAGCAAGGTCTCGTGCAGCAGATTTACCTAACATAATATGTTTTTGGAATTCTTTTGGATGTGGCTTCCATGAGGATTGATTGTGGATCCAAGTAAGGCAAAATATTTGACAACTTCAAACTTGTCTACATGTGTCTTGATTACCTATGGGTTCAGTCATGAGAGTTTTGGTCTTCTTTAAATTATTTGTAATCATACTGAAGGCAGCAATCCAGGACCTTCATCAGCAAGTGCTTCAAGTCTTCCTCAGTTTCAGCAAGCAAAGTTGTGTCATCTGCATACCACAGGTTGTAATAAGCCTACCTTCAGTCCTGATGCCTGTTCTTCGTCACATATCCCAACTTCTCTGATGATTTTTTGAGTGTATAGATTGAGCATGTATGATGAGAAGATAGAAAGCTGATGCACGTCTTTCCTGATGTTTAGTTCCAAATAATCACAATGAAGTGTTCTGGCTTTATTCTCAAGGTTATCCACAGTTGATTGTGGTATAGGCTGTGAATGCCTTTGCAAAATCAATGAAACACAGGTATCATCTTTCTGGTCTTCTCAGCTTTGAGGCAAGGGCCATCTGACATCAGCAATGATATATATGCCTTGTTCCAAGTCCTCTTCTGAATCTGGCCCAAACCTCTGGTCTTTCTCTGTCAGTGTAGTGCTGCACCCATACACAAACTACAGCCTCAGAATCCCTTATTGAGCTATGTGAGTTGGAATCAACCTAATGGAAGTACGCTTTGGTTGGGCTTGTTAACGTCAGTGATCCCACCTCCCAGTAAGGTCAGCAGTGGACTGATGATTATAAAATAGGCAGTTAAACCTACCAGAAGCTCCATTAGAGAAAGGTGAGGCTCTCTTTTTCCATAAAAATATACAAGCTCATAAACATTCAGGAGCATGTCTACTTTGTTCTTTAGGGTCAATGTGAGATAGAAGGGTCTTGAAGACCGTGGGTTTAGATTGCTCTGCTTTGATAAATTCAAAACTAACCGCCATCAAGCCGATGCTGACCTCTAATAACTTGGTAGGACAGCATCGGGCTCCCTTGTGAATGTCTGAGACTTTAACCATTTGTGGAAGTAGAATGCTTCCTCTTTCTCTGGCAAAGGGGCTGTTAGTTTTAGACAGCTGGCCTTACATATAGCAAACCAATGTTTAAACACTATGCCGTCTAATTTTTTTGGCCTCTAACTACCCACGGTCTCTAGCACACACTGAAAAATGCCAAATTAATGTCAATATTATAGTGATATGTTCCATATAAAAATTGCTCTTAAGTTTCTCATTCCTGCTAAGAGGGGGTTGTAAAGTCAATCTGTGACTCAGTACCACAGCAGATCTTTGCCTTCTAAAAGTTAGGATAAAGGAATATCTAGAAATTACTGGATTTCTCTTTTATTTCCCCACTAAATTGAGTCCCATTGACTACTAGTTTTCTTATTCAGAGTTTCATAACATAGCCATTGTTAAGGCCAGAATTACTTTTCTTTGTTAGTGTGTATGTAGGTGCTACTATTAATCCACTAAGCATTGGAAATGATCTTAGCCCATTTGAAATAAAGATATGTTTGGAAAGGCATAGTATTTCAAGCTATTCATATGTTTAGCCTTCTCAAGCAGTAATTGAGCAAATGATCAGGGAATTTTTGAAAAATATTTAACTTTCAAAAAGGACCTTCTTTTCAGGAAATAGCTAGCATGAGACCTGTGTTTGACTTCATATTTAGGATTCCATTATTTATATGCCTTTCGTGAACAATCATCTAAATAGTCATCTTCTGTCCCTGAATGAAATGGGCATAATCCCTAAAGAAATGTAAAGAAAATTTTCAACCCTTTGAGATTTTAAGAGGCCCCGACATATGCTGAAGATCATTTAAACTATAGAAAAGTTGCCAGAATAATAGTCCTCTCTATCGTCACGAAGGTTCTTCAAATTTAGCCATATTTCCTTGACACTTGAAACATTTCCTCCATAACAAAATCTCAACATCAATTTCCTTCTGGAATGCTTCAAAATAATTACAAAATAAATACATGGTAAAGAAATATATGACTTGATTTAGATTTTCATGAGTTAATATTTTCATTTGGCTCTTGGTAATAGTGAGTTCCTTCAATACACAAAAAGAGGAGAAAAGGAATATACTGGTAGAATCATTAAGTTACCTTTCACAACTAAATGAATCAATTTGATTGACTGAAGGCCCTCTGGTGCCACAGAGACAAGGCGATTGTTGTCTGAGCTATCGCATTGGTTCTTCCTCAGAGGGACCATGTGAAACAGGACAGGAGACTAGTCATTTCTGTGCCATTATGCTACTGATAACATGCCTGATACATCGAAGCAGTCACCACCTCAGGCTATCTCCCAGAGGGTCTTCCTAATTCTTAATGACTAGAGAAGTGAATTTTGTTTTGAGGCAGCTCTTCTACCCATGCCTCTCTCACTCCCACCAAGCGGACTGGTCATTTTTAGCTACTATTTCTCTTTGGACAAGAGAAACACAGAAACAGAAGCAGCAAGAATTCTCAAGACGATCAAAGAAGAAAAGGCACTGTTGACATGGCAGACAAAGAGGCCATGAAACACGAAGACCAGGGACTGAGGCAAGGAAACAGTGAGAGTGAACAGTGGGCTAGCACAGAGAGTAAGAGAGTCTGAGGCAGAATGTCAGTTGTGCTTCCTGGCTCAAGGACAAAGGATGATACCATGCAACTGAAAGACTTAGTTGCTGGCTGAGAAGAGGCGTTACTTTGAAGTCACATATCCAAAGATGTGACTGTATGCTTAATGTTTCTTGATCTTGGCTTGTGGTAACTTATTAATATCCCTGGGATACTTCTGTGAATATCAGTGTTGTATATCAATTCTATGTGGCCGTTGCACTAATTATTGAACCCAGCAGAAAAGTAGAGTGTTTTGAAAGAAATGGTTGGCTTCAGAATAAGTCATTAGAGATGGAAGGTGGGAGTATAGCTGACTTCTCAGACCTATGGCAATTGGCCTTGAACTGTTGTGGAGATGGATTCTCCTTCTCCCTCGTAAGTCCACAGGGGGTTGTACATGGTCTATGGATCATTTTAACACTGATCTTCTACTTTAACAAGGATAAACATGGTCAAAACACATGA
Source organism: Nesogale talazaci (assembly GCA_004026705.1). Classification (NCBI taxonomy): domain Eukaryota; kingdom Metazoa; phylum Chordata; class Mammalia; order Afrosoricida; family Tenrecidae; genus Nesogale; species Nesogale talazaci. Next base: position 17,154 of record PVJH01003524.1, read on the forward strand.
AAAGAAGTCTTGGTGTCCTAAATTCTAAGGAGCACTCTGGTTATACACCTCCCTGGAAAGTAAGAACGCATATTTCTTTTTCAAGACAGTGACATTTTGTCATTGGATCCTTTCAACTTAAGTGATTCTTGCTAACATCTCCTACTTTTGAGATGTTATAATTTTTCTGTGACTCTTTTTAGCTTTCCTTTAGTACAATGTGGCATTAGTGAAGACAACCTGGACCCTGTGATAACCAAGTTATCTGCTTTGTGACACAAAACACAGAGAAGTTAAGCTCAAGTCAGTGTGAAGTGGGTAATCTTACAATTTCCTCTCACAGAGTCCACTCTGAGCTAACTCAGAGCTCATTTAAGGGGCTGCCAATCACACCATATCAAGGACAATCCCATAAATCCTGTAGAAAAGATTCCCATTCTGGGGTATAATCGCATAGGTACATCCTTTCCATTTGGGTCTGGTGAACTCAATAGGAGAATGGAGAACACTGCAAAAATAAGTCAACCTCTAGAGAGGGCATGAGAGAGGAAAATATTATTGCATTAAAGGACAGACAGGATTAGGTTACAATCACAACTGTGGCCACAGCATGAGAAATCAGTAGACATTTTTATTTCCAAAATTCACCCTGTTTAGAGATGGCTTAATGTACAACTCCTTTCCTCGGATGTTAAAGGGAGCTTCAGTAATTCAGGGGTTCCACATTCAGTTGTTAAACTAAAGATGACTCGTTGTAACCTACCCAGGATGACTGCAGCACAAGAGTCTAGTGTTCTCTCCCAGTGTAGATGACCACTTTGGAAGCTTGAGGGGGAGTTGTACCTCATATGAGGTTGTGATGACTATAAATTGACTCCCTTAAACAGTGTCATAGAAGTCCTTTCTAAAATCGTTGTTGTGTGGTGCTGTGGAGTCAGTGTCTACGAACAGCCACACTATGGAGAAAGGAGCACCTGGCTGGCCCTCCCTCTGCCACATAGCGTTGCTATATTTGAGCCCCTTGTTGCAGTCACTGCGTAGATCCATGTCTTGGAAAGTCCACTACTTTGCCAAGCAGGATGCTTTTCTCTACATTCAAAGGCAAAGTGGACGAGACAAAGTCTTGACATCTTTTCTTCTAAGGGCCAACTTGATTATACATTTTTCAAGATAGATTTGTTCATTTGTTCTGGCCATCCACGACATATTTCACATTCCACATCAAGACTTTAATTCAAAAACACCTTTTCCATCCCTGGTTTCCTTATTCATTATCAAGCTTTCATGAGGACATCAAGTGATTGAAAATACAGTGGCTTTGGTCAGGTGCATCTTAGCCTCCAATGTGACATTTTTGCTTCTATCACTTTAAAGAGATGGTTTGGCTGAGCCCCGGTGGCATAGTGAGTGTGAGACTGCAGTGAGTGCGGGACTGCAGTGAGTGCGGGACTGCAGCCTACTGGCTTGGCAGTTCAAATCCAGCAGCAGCTCTCTAGGAGCAAAGCTGGGCCTCCCACTCCCACCAGAGGGCAGTGATGCCCCCCCTCCCAAAAAATTAAAGAGATGGTTTGCATGAGTTTTTCCCAATGCAACAAAAACATCTTTTGAAAACCTTCACAGCATCCATCAACTTTGTCTCTACTTATGGTGATGCTGTTTATTGGCCCAGTGGTGAATATATATATATATATATACATATATATATACATATATATATATATATTGCTTTCTTAAGCTGAGGTGTAATTTATTCTGAAAGCTATGTTTGGCTATTATCAGCAAGCATGCAAGGCTTCTTCGCTTTCAGTGAGCCTGGTTGTACCAGATGCATATTGCAGGTTGTGAATGAATCTTTCTACAAATTCTAATGTCATGTTCTACTTCATATGGTGCAGATTCTTGGAATATTTGTGCAGCATAATGCTTGATATATGGTGAAATATGATATATGGTAAATATGGTGAAAACACGCAAACTTGAATCATAACTCCTCTGATCATTTTTTCCCTTGGGTGGAGGCCATCACTGCCCTCTGGTGGTCGTGGGAGCTACCCAGCTGAGCTACCCAGCACTCAGGAGAGCCGCCGCTGGATTTGAACCACTAAGCTCGTGGGCTGCAGTCCCGCACTTAACCACTTATGCCACCGGGGCCCAGCCCCACTCCTCTGATATTAAACCAAGTAGTATTCCCCTGTTGGTCCTGATGACCACCTTTTGGTGTATATAGGTTCAAAATGAACAAAAGGAAGTATTCTGGAATTCTCATAATGCTCTGAATCCCCAAATTATCCATAGCTCATTATGATATTCTTAAGCCTTTTCCTGGTCAAACATCAGCAAACATCTCTCTGGTATTCATCACATTTGCCAAGCTCCATCTTATATTATAATGATATCTCACATTTTATTCTCTTCTGAATGATGTTTGTCTTTTTGGACATTCCCCAGTGATATACTGCTATGATCAGTTTTGAATAAACTTCAACAAAATGTATTAAGGTTGATACTGTTCGATAGTTTAAAAAGGAAAGCTGTTTTAAACATTTCTCTCTTTGTCTCTCTCCTAAGGGATGAATCGCATTTCCCTTGCCATCCCACACCCAACATCTCTTAGTTGTTATTTATGACAGATTTTGGAAAATTAAAGGAAAAAAACAGGAGGTATTAGAACCATCACATAGAATCTATAGAAAAGATGAGAAAGTAAGGGTGAGTCATACCACCAAATAATATTGATTCAGCATCATGCAAGGGGCAGTAGGCTCTATAAAACTATATTAAGCAATGAGTTAGTTCAAGTTTGTGTGAGGATTATGGCAAGAATAATCTTCTCCTTTCCTCATCCAAGCAAGGTCTTCAACAATGCTCTTGCATCACATGAGTAAGCTTACATGACAGTATTCAGGAAAAAACACAGAAAATAGGCTTGTTGGAATAGCATGGAACAGAACAATAAGATCAGCCACAAGCTAAATCGAGAATTATCAAGGGTGGGGGCAAAGATTCCCATGATTAACACATATCACAGAGAAAAAGTGGATTTCCTGCTAATCTGAGACAGAAATTTCACATAATTGAATGGGACACTCCAGGGGAAAGGAAGGCAGGCATTTTTCTATATAAAAGTCTGTGAAGAGTTTCGTCCACCACTTGTTGGTCGGTTTGTCATACAGCCATGACCTGTGTGCTGCTGTGATGATGGAAGCTGTGCCACTGGCATTTCAAACACCAGCAGGGTCACCCAAAATGAATATGCTTCAGCAGAACTTCCCAATTAAGAACAGACAATGAAGAAGGACTTGGCTCATCACTTCAAAAAAAGCTGTTGAAAACCTTGCGCATATTTTTGAAACACTCTCAGATACTGGCAGCTTAAATATTGGAAGCAGAAAATTTTCAGAGATAGGGCCAGAAGATGGGCCCCTTAGGTCTCTAGGGCATTCAAATTGTAACTGAGTGGGAGCTGATTTCCTTGAGGGGAGTTCACCATAGTGACCTGATTTGAATAAAGCTTGCCGAAGTGGAGCCTTTAGGATCTTCTTTTGCTGGTGGGGCATTACCCAAGGTAGAGATGAACAGTTGCAAGAACCTAATGATCAAAGCTCAGAATTTGATAAATACGAATCTAGGAAAACCAGAAGTGGTCAAAAATAAAGTGGAATGCATAAAGATTGATATCCTAGGAATTCATGAGCTGAAATGGACTGGCATGGGCAAATCTGAACCAGAAAATCATTTGCCAGGGATAATACCATCACGAGGAATGACATGTCATCCGTTGCCAAAAGAAGCATGCAAAATCCAACATGAGGTCCAGTGCCCACTGTGATAAGATTATATCTATTCATCTTTGAGGGGATACATTCAGTACAACTATTATTCAAATGTATACATTGACGACAGTTTCTAGTGATGAAGAAATTGATGTATTCGACCAATGACTTCAGTGGGAAATTGATCAAACATCCAATCAAGACACATTGATGATCATTAGTGACTGAAATGCAAATATTAGAAACAAAGAGTAAGGAACAGTAATTGGAAAATATGATATTAGTGATAAAAATGAAACTAGATTTCATGATTGAATTCTATAAAACTAACAGCTTGATCGCTGTAAATACCTTTTTTGAACAACACAAAAAATGACTACACACATGCACTTCCCTAGATAGAATACAAGGAAAACAAATTGATTGCATCAGTGGGAAGAGACACTGGAGGATCTCACTATCAGCAGCTATAAGAAGACATGGGGCTGATTGTAGAGCAGGCTACTAATTGTTCATTTGTAAATTTCCCATAAAGTTGAAAGGGAAAGTGAAACCAGTTTGGGAGAGACAAGATAGGACCCCTAGTCTATCCTACCTGAATTTCAAGAACATCTGAAGAAGAGATTTGATGCATTAAACACTAGTGATAGAAGCCATGGTGCGACCTGGGAGGACACCAATACCATTATTCATGAACAAAGTTAGAGATTCCTAAAAAGCAAAGCAGGAAAGAAAGAAAAGACCAAATTAGATATCAGAAGAGACTTGGAAACTGGTTAGTGATCAAAGAGTAGCTAAGACAAGCGGAAGAAAGGATGATGTCAAAAATTGAAAAGAAAATGTGAAAGGGCAGCCTGAAAATGATAAATCCAAAAGTAATAATGAAATGTGAAAAGACCTAGAATTAGACATACAAAAGGGAAGAACACAGTCAACATAACTGAAACTGAAAGAACTCAGGAAAAATTCAAGTCTTCGGTTATCGTCTTTAAAGATTCAGTGGGCAAAATGCTGAATGATGCAGGAAACACCAAAAAAGATGAGCAGGAAAAAAATGCACATTCCTTCTACCAAAAAGAGCTAGCCACTTACTCACCATTTCGGGAAGTAGAATATGCATAAGGATTGGAGAAAGATTCAGCTCACCAGTCCGGAATATATAAATGATACAACTTTGCTGCTGAAAGGGACTTGTGACACTTACTCATTAAGGTCAAGGACTATGCCCTTCAGGATAGATTACACTTTGATATAATGAAAGCAAGAAAGCTCACAACTAGACCAATAAGAAACACACTGGCAAATGCTGAGAAGATTGAAGTTGCCACAAATATTGTTTTGTTTGGAAATTAATCGATGCCCTTGGAAGTGGTAGTAAAGGAATCAAATGGGGTTGGGCAAATTTTATTCAAATGAACTCTTTAAAGTGCTATGAAACATTAATGTCACCTTGTAGACTAAGCTGCACTTGAACCAAGCCATGGCATTTTTAGTACTGTTATTCACCTCCTATGCGTTGATAAAGCTGAGAAGCCCAAGAAGACCTATGCCTTCCATCTGCCTTGTGAGACAATGTTGAATTGATAAAGAACGTCTACAAGCATTAAAGACTCTGTCTTGGGAGAAGTACAGAAAACTACATCTGAGAAGTGGGAATGAGGAGACTTCGTTGTACATCAATGTACAATTGTACAGTGGAGGAACGAGTTATCAGAAGAGATGAGTCTCTAGGGCAATGTCTCTCAACCTGTGGGTCTCCACACCTTTGGGGGTGGAACGACGCTTTCACAGGGGCTGCCCAGTTTAAAAGAGTAGAAAAATGACAGTGAGGAAGCAGCAATGCAAGTAACTTTCAGGTTGGGGGTTCACCACAACACGAAGAAAAGTATGAAAGGGTTATGGCATGAGGAAGAATGACAGCATGCTGGATGGAGCAGAGAAGAAGTGATCAGGAGATAGGTCCCCAGGGAAATGAGCTGACAGAGTACTGCAAAGTGGGTTCCAAGACTGTGAAGATGTGATTCTGCCTGTTTTCAGTGAAGTCTCTATGAACCAGAACCAACCAGAAGACACCCAGGGCCAAGAGTACAGGACTTGTCCTTTTGTGATAAACTGTTTCACTCAGCAAAATGTCTTCAAGTTGTGTGTGTGCCGTATTTGTTGATCTACTCAGTATTATTTTCAGCAAGCTTTCTTAAAGCTTGTTGTGATTTTGCATTTTTTTCTATTTTCACATGATTATTCCTAAGTACCATGTTAATATTGTCCACATTTAGGAAAATGAGATCCCAGCTTGATCTTTGCAACCAGCAGAGTTATACTGTTCTTTGTCATCGGCTCTTTTACTGCCCTCTTCGATTTGTGCAAAAGGTAGAAATTCAACTTTATCAGGACTGGCAAGGTGCATTCCAAGTTCATTATGAATGACATTGTCTGGACCTGTAGTCATCATGTTTCCCCCTTTTTGTAAGGAAGGTTATTTATTCCTAAAAAAAGATGATAATGATATCTTTTTATTCTAGAAAAGAAAAGAAGAGAAAATCCAACAAGAGTCTGCTTGAGAATAAAACTAGCAGGAGGAGCTGTCATCGGTAGCAGACCTTTTCACCACATGAAATGGAAGCAATTCCGTGGGAGGAAGAAATAAGCTCCAGAAAGGGGGCATTTCGTTACCCTTGAATCCTGCAATTACAAATGATCAGGATTACAGTAATGCCATTTCTCAGACATTGCTCAACAGTGTGTTCACACGCTGCCTTCTATCAAAGGTTCCCACATGCTACTCTGAAATCCAAATAACACCTTTGTGCAACAAGAGTCCCGCTCTTATCACTGCCACCTCCGTTTGTGATGAAGGTTAGACACTGGGAAGTGAAATGCCCTTACTAAGACCACTTTAATAAATCAGAATTGTGACTTCGGAAAACAGCAGCCATGTTACCAGTGGTATGGGTGGTTCTCCAGGTGACTGAGTTTCATTCAAACATGTCTTATCATTTTATTGCTACATAGTTGGTAGAAAGCATATGAAAAGCCTTAGTGACCTTGAGATTAAGTGTGTGGATGCTAATCCAAAGGACAGCAGTTCAAATCCAACAGTGGCTCCTAGGGGAAAGACACCGGGTGATCTGTTCCTCATAGATTTTATAGCTACAGACATCTAAGAAACAGTTTTACTTTGTGCTGTGGGGTGGAGGAATAGAATCAACTCCAGAGCTCATGAAAAAGCAGTAGGCTGATACACAAGCTCACCCTGGATTTCAATAGGGTGTCTCTTACAGACATGCAACCACTAAGTGAAAGGTGGGGGTTTTGAACCCACTTGCATCTCTGCTGGAGAAAGATGTTGACATTTGCTTCTCTAAACAGTATATTTATGTTAAGTGCCATTCAGTTATTCCATCCTATAGCACTCCTATGCTCAACAGAAGGAAACACTGCCCGGTTCTGTGCCATCATCGTAATTGTTTCTACTCTTGAGCCCATTGCTGCAGACATGCTATCAAGCCATCATCTTCAGGGTCTCCTCTTTCACTGCTACTCTACTTTACTAAGCAGGAAGTTCTCCCTAGGGACTGGTCTCTTCTCACAATGTGTCCAAAGTAAGGGAGGTAAAGTCCCACTAGCCTTGCCTTGAAGGGCATTCTGGCCATACTTATTCCAAGACAGATCTCTGAAACCTTTGGGAATTCTATGTGCAATTGTCTTCTAGTCTATATCATTGCTCGGAGCTGGGATTGATTGAGCAGTAATAGAATTTTGTGTTGGGAAGTTTTAATACAGACAGGGGCACAAGGTCAGCATTTCAAACTCACCAGCTGCTTTGAGGAAGAAAAGATGAGGGTATCTCCTCCCACAAAGATATACAGCCTCAACAACCTAAAGGGGCAGTTCTTATCCATATAAGGTTATTATGAGTTATTGATTATCAGTTTTATATTAATATACTTGGCAGGTATGGGGGTTTCAGAAATGTGGCATTTAGTAACCCTTGAATTCTACAACCATAATCACTCAGATTAGAGTAAACCATTTCTCAGTTGTTTTGTTTTGTTTTCGGCATCACTGCCCTCTGGTGGTCATGGGAGCTACCCAGCTCTGCTCCTGAGAGCTGCCGCTGGATTTGAACTGCCAAGCCTGTGGGCCACAGTCCTGCACTCAACCACTTACACCACCGGGGTTCAGCCCACCATTTCTCAGTTGTAACCGCTGTGTCAATCCATCTCATAAAGGATCTCCAATGACACAATGGCTGGACTATATACTGATGATATTTTTTCTGCTTATATTAGTGTCCCTGAGATCTTATGGACTTTCAGAAAGATCAAATACAATTCACTGCAACTATCTACTAAATCCATTTATATTCTTTAGCTTCACAGTACCATCCAGAGATATGAATGTCTAGGGAATGAACTGAGACAGCCAGTCATCTTTATCATTTGGTAGATTTCAAATCTATGTGACAATATTCTGACCCTGAATTCCCTATAGCCATGACAATGATCATTTTGAAAAATCATAACACATATTTAAAGATTTTTTTCTTTATTTTCATCTTTGCATTCTGTATCTTCTGCAAGATTAAGCATTATTTTATTATTCATTTGCTATCCAGGTTTCTCTCCTATTTTAGTTTCCTAGGGAAGCCTGGTCATGTAGTGGTTATACATCACACTATTAATTGCAAGTTCAGCAGTTTGAATCCACCAACGACTCTTCTGGAGAAAGTTGGGGCTTTCCACAGAGTTTACAGTCCTGGAAACTCACAGGGACATATTCACCTTATCCTACAGGTTCATTATGAGTCAGCAGCTATTTGGTGCTGGCAAGTTTGGTTTGGATTTTTGGAGGAATGCTGTAGAAAAAGACCGCTAGCTGTGTTTTCTTAAAAAGAAATGTATACTGTCTTTTAGGTACCAAAGTGGGCAGACTGTGGTCAGGATATCTGCCATACTGATTCCTTCTGAGCCACAAGGGACTCTTCCAAGACTCTTGTCTAGAGGCCAGTAGCTGTAAAGATTCCATGATTTCTGGCTGTCGCTTAACTTGGCAATCACAAAGCCAATTGTCCTCTCTGTTTCTCTTGTCCTCTTGGATAAAGGTCCTCATGTTCATTGGGTTAGAATTGACCCTGTCAGGTGTACCACGTGCATGTCATTAACACCTTTTCAAAAGTTTATTCTAAAAAAAAAAAGAAAAAAATGTTTATTCTGAACAATGTCATGGTCACAAGTACTATGGGCTAGAAAGTCAAAAAATAAATTCTGGTTGGCATATTCAAAGCAAAATATAATTTAAAACCTTGTGTTATATTATTCCTGATGGGTAGTGAATACCCATTCAGTTGTAATATCAGATCCATGATTTCTGATGAAATTATGGAAATCCCCATCTTCATTCAATCTTTGTATTAATTCATTGGGTCCATGTGTTGTACAGTGAATATTTCATTTCTTTTGGGGAAGAATGTGCATGATTTGTATTATAAGTAGATAAATATCCTGAAATTTGATATGAAAAATATAATTAAAGATAGGTATGTTTAATTGCATTTTAAATAGAACCTTTTTATATCCTTATGTGAAAATTTTAGAACAGTTTCAAAATGAGCTATTTTAATCAAAAAGAAAAATAAATAATGTAAAGGAATTTCCAGATTATAAATTTGATTCATAGCCGTGAATTTCATTTTGCTTGGATTTGCAATCACTGCTCGGGGAAGCATCAGAAGTCAAGGAATCAAATGACATATTGCATTCGGAAAGCCTGTGGCAGGCACAAGACCTCTCTAAAGTGTTGAAGAGCGAGGATGTCACCTTGAAGATGATGTTGTGCTCCACCCAAGTCATGGCTTTTCAAAGACCTCATATGCATGTTCAAGTTTGACAGGAGAGGAGTTAAGGTGATGGTGAAGAAAATTGGAAGTACCACGGACTGCAAAAAGAACAAAGAAATCTGTCTTGAAAAATGTATAGCCACAATACTCCTTAGAAGCAAAAGTGGTGAGACTTCATCTCATGAGGTATACGTTAGACAAGTCATCAGAAGAGACCAGTCCTTGGAAAAAGCTGTGATGTTGGGTAAATTGAAGGGGCAGTGAAAGAAAAGAAGACCCTTGATGGGATGGGTTGACATGGTGGCTGCAATAATGAACTCAAACATATCTTTGTTTGGGATAATGGTGCAAGATCATACAGGCTTTCCTTCTGCACCTAACCACAGAATTAACAACAATACAATTTTATGTGAGCATTTTCTGGATCACTGATTTTCCTATGTATATACAAATTTTCCTTATATATGTAAATGTTGTTGTTTTTGTTGCTCTAAGTACCATCAAATCTGTAGTTACAGTGACACTTGATACAACAGGAGGAAACAGCTCCCAGACCTCTGCCATCCTCACAGTCACCATATGGTTCAGCCAACTGCAGCCACGGTCTCAGTATTTCTCATAGAGGTCATTCCTCTTTTTATCCATGACTTTATACTTTACCAAGCCAGTTTTTTTTAAATCATTTTATTGAGGGCTCATACAATTTATCACAATCCATACACCCAAACTAGTAGATTGCTAGGCTTTCCTTCTCAGGAATCTCTAGGGGTGATTTTAACTTCCAATCCTTCAGTTGGCAGTCTAGCATTTCGCTTGTTCCACCCAGGGACTTCAGATTAGACTGATGATTCCTAAAGACACTTGATCCTACACAATTACCAGTACACAAGAAAACAAAAACAAAACTTGTGTGTGTGTGTCTTAATCCAATCACATTTTCTTTATGGCGCATGAGATATGTCCCTCTCCATAAGAGAAGATAAGTTAAAATAAATAGAAATAAAAAGATGTGCATACTGTTTTCCTGCTCCTGCTTCACCTCATGTCCTCCCGAATATTTGAGCACCCCACATTGTCTGTGGCCATCCTTCATGTGTGCCCATCCATCAAGACCCCTGACTTTCTGCTCCAGGGAACCTGCCCTGAATGAATGCAGGTTATTCGGGATTCACCAAGGAAAGGGTGCAAGATGCAACCTGGTTGTATGTTGTATGGTTGAGAACTCTGAATCAGCATTTACTTCACATGCAGACATGAGTGCTCAGTTCTTTCTGCCAATATGTCCATTCCTGCTGTCAAGTGCTCACCTCACATGTTGACTCTGAGGGTTAGAAGAGATGGTGTCTCAATATGACTTTAAAAAGTATCTTAAGAGAGCCTCTGTACATAAGATGCTGTTCTTCTGTGCCAGCGAGTTGGTTTTGACTCATCATGATCTTGCATGGGAGGACAATCTGTCCTATTAGGGTTTTTAAAACTATAATACTTAGGGAAGTTCAGCACCAGGTTTTCTTCTCTCAGGAAGCTACTAGTGGATTTGGTCCATCTCCATTTTTGTTAGTAGTCAAGTTAATGATTGTAGTGAGTTTTTATTGTTTCAGCCCACTTTGAAGATTAACATGTACTGACCCAAGCTACAATATTTCCATTCACCTCAAATGAATGCAGAAGTCGGACAATGGATCAGGAATATCACAGAAGGATTGTTGCAGTTGAAGGATGAACTACCAGAACAGACAAATCTGTCCTAGAAGAACTAAAACAAAATGCTCTTTAGGAGCTAAGATGGAGAGACTTCATCTCCTGTGATTTGAACTTTATGAGGAGAGACCGATTTCTGGAACAGCATATCATGCTGTCAAAGTGGAGGGTCAGTGAACAAAGAGAAATACCATCAAGGAGATTGATTGAAACCTTGGCCACAATGGACTCCAACATAACAATTATGAGGCTCATGGAGGACCATTTGGTGGTTCCTTGTGTTGTGTCTAGGGCCACTACGAGTTGGATCAAACTCACTGGTAACTCACAACAACAACAGCAGAATAATGGTGGTCTTGCTCTAGAGCATGTGAAGAGGAGCTCTGACTTGCTTAAGAACAGGTTGAACAGGGCATGGACTGGCATGAGCAGGTTTCATCTGATAAGAGCAGATGTTCACAGATAAGTAGTTGTGATGTGGTGTAGTGGAAGTGGAAAAAAGGTGAGGATGGAACTCTGCACTCAGTGGTGACCAACACCCCGGGGTCACCCACATTGATGTGTTTCTTCTACATGGGCTTTGTTGATTCTCTGCTAGATGGCTGCTTGTTTAACTTCAAACTCTTAAGACCCTATATCTTGTAATAGCTGGGGACTATCAGCAGACCGAACATTGAGGATGATGCTTCCCCTTAGAGCAGCCAAATGCACAAAGGGACTCTGTGATTCTTTACAGAAGCAGAAAGCCTTGTCTCTCTCCCAAGAAGGAGCATATGGTTTCGAACTGTAGACCTTGGGGATTACAGCTCCATTTGTAACAACTATGCCACCAGGGCTTCTTTTCTGAGAGTACAGGATATAGTATTTATGCAACACAGCTGAAATGGAAGTGTTGGATCATAGAGCATTTGAAATTTTAGAAGAAGTTGCCATGATGTTTCAAAGTAGCTGAACTAGACTATGCTGCAATATTAGTACACATGTGGTCAAAAGAGACTAGTCCTGGAGAGGCCCTCATGTTTGGTAAAGGGGGAGAGCAGTGAAAAAGAGGAAGGCCCTCAAGGAGATGGATTAACACCAAGGCTGGATGAATGGACTCAGGCAAGGGACTGATTATGAGGACAACACAGGGCTGTGGAGGGTTTTGTTCTGTTGTTCACTAGATCTTTGTGAATTTGAACAGACTCAATCATCTCAAATGGGAACAACTATAACCATTCATTATGCAAAGAAAATTAATGCAGAAATTTTTCTGTTGTGATTTTTCTGTTTTTTTTTCTTGGCATGCTCCTTGTTTTTGTTTTGAATGATTTTATGTACATGGAATTCAGAGTAGGTAAATCTATATAAAAAGTAACTAGATTCATAAAGACCTAGGAGCAAGGCAGGGGAAATTTAGGGAAATGGTGAGCTGATATCAATTTGTACAAGAAAGAAGAAAATGTTCTGAAATTGATTGTTGTGAAGAACGCTCAATTCTTATGGTGATTGACCAATTACATTGTATGATGTGTGAAACATATGTCAATAAATCTGTTGTGAAGTGAAAACAGATTCATGAACCCATAATTTCAAAATACTCACATCCTAAAGAAAGATACATACACACATAGATAAGCATATTGGTATATTTCTTATTAGAAAACTAGAAATATAAGTCAGTTGTCCATAGTTAGTCGGTTTATAGTTTATTTGAGTAAATTGCCTCAAATCACAGGGAACTTTGAGCTTTCCTTAAACGTAACCTACAGGTAGAGTGAAGAATGAGGGGAGAGAATTCTAGCAGATGTACACTATGCATGCTGGTAATGAGGTCGTCTCTGCACCTGACCTAACTCCTGGTGTACCTTGGTAGAGCTGAGAGAAAAGCTGCCCTGTGTCCCAGCATGTCATCCCCACAATCACTGATATGCTTTTGCCCATCGCAGTGCCCACGGGGCGAAGGCATTTCACCGAGGGGTTTCCCTCCTTTTGGCTGACCCTCACAGATGACAGTATCTTTACAAACTAGTGTATCAAAACCTGGGCTAGACTTTCTCTAGGCTGCTCGGATTATACCTCTCATCCCCAAATTCCTGTACAGCTTTGTGACAGTTCCACCCTCACCTTTGTTTCCAGTGGTCCTTTTTCTGGAATCTTTTACTTCACTTTACAGAACTCTGGTTACACAATATTTCTTGGTCCTGCAAGGTCAGTGGAAGTGGGCTCCATAGACTGGAAACATGGATTATGGTAGACAACAACAACAAAAAATATTACACAGACGGGGACAAGCCACCGTGGTCCCCATTGTAATTCCCCTAATGGAATGCTCCCTGGGCCTCCGTCTCCTCAGCTCTTCCATCATCAGGCTGTGAGACACTGTGCTCCTTCAGGACGGGAGCAGACATTGTGACTGAGCTAGCTGATGGCTCCCAGTTCTCACACTGTTGTTTTGTACGGGGATATTGGGCACTCTCCAGAGCAAAGTCGGCGGCAATGCCAAGTATTCTCATCCCCTGTAGTTTCTGACAAAAGGGACCAGCCCATGGTTCCCTCACTGAAATGGAGGCGCTCTGCTGACTGAGGGAACTGCATAATGCATCCCCAAAGACCACTTCAGGATAATAAATGGAGGGTGGCATGAATTCCCAGCAAATCGGCGGGAATGAGAGTACAGTAGCCCACGGGGTCCTACTGGGAGCTGTGTGAGAGTCTAAACAATTCTAAGGAGATGAGCATGTTGCTGCCCCTTCCCATGTCAGTATGATATAGATGGGGAACTCTTGACAGAAGGAACACGTAGCAGCTGCATTGTCTGAGCGTCTTGACCTGCAAAAGAGAGTAAAACTTCCAAACATGGCCCAAGGACCAAACAGCTGATCCAGCTGATCGACTTGGGACATGAGTGCGATGACATTTTTTCAATTAATATTTTTATTGGAATATGCTTTGTGTATCATATAATTTACCCATTCGAGTACAATAAGTTGATTTGTACAATTGCAGCAATCCATTTCACAATATTTTCTTTTAGTCCTCCTTGTTGCCGGCTCTCCATTTCCCCACTCACTGTGCCCTGCCATGCCTTTAGGCAATGATAAATCCTGTTATGGGCCCAATATTAATCAATGACATGGAAGTAAAACACACATTTCAAAATGATCAGGAATGTGTCTACTGGAAGAAGTGACCTAAGCAGAACTGACAAAAGAACTCATGGTTTATAAACCTCTTCTGATGTCTTTGTTTTAGCTAACTTTTTCACTGGGGTTGCAGGGATGCCTTCAGAGGAAGCCACACTTCTTTTTCTATATCCTGAGGCTTGGTCACCCTGTGATTTACCACTTGGGTTGCTAGTCCCATGGGAGGGAATTCATCCATCACTCTCAGGGAGAAATTTGAGACTGTCTGTTCCCCGAAAGAGTCAGCGTCTCAGAAGCACCACATCTCAGAAACACTTAAGAGTTGGAGTCAACCCAATGCCTAGAGATTTGAGTTGGACCTTGTCTGAGTCCAGGGACAAAATAACTTTGAACTTGTGGAACAACCAAGAAAATAGCAAGGGAGGTTGGCATTCCAAATGTAGAGAAGGTGAACTGGAACATGAGGAGCCTATTACTACAAGCAAATGATGTCATCTGAGGAGGAAGCCAGATGGTGACAGAAGGGATTTGGTCTTCAGTTAGCTCATAGCTTAACAAGCATGGAGGTAAGCTTTGGTGAGATTTCTGGGGTCAACAAATGTCCCATTCAGGTGAAGCCCTGATTCCTCATCTTAGGTGATTTCATTCATGTAGGGAGACCTGTTTCCAGTCACATCAGGCATTCTATTTCCGTGACAAAAGAGCCAGGTCCCTACGGATTTTCACCGTCCTAAAGATGTCCTTTGTCTCTCTGTGAGGTTTTATCTTTGAGTAAATGTGAAGGCGTGCTGTTTTTTTAATATTGTTGCACAACTAGATATTTTCCATAAACATTTCTCATTTGTTCAATTCAGCAACACCACTTAGACCAGTCATGATGTGCAATGACTACCAATATCAATCATTCATTTTCATCACCATAAAGATAAGTTCAGGACTTCCTAAGCAATTCTTTCTGTGTGCTCAACTTTTACCATGTGCTTCATCTTCCTGTCCTCGATGGGTCCATAACCTTTTAAAATGTTCATCCTTCTTGATGGTATTTTATGGAATTCTGAAACGTTGTCTCAAAGGCCAGTCTTGCATGATGAACATACCCCATCGTGTTTCCAAGGTTGGCATGTTCATAGAAGGGAGTCTTAGCGCCAGAGAGGGTCG
Organism: Nesogale talazaci; assembly: GCA_004026705.1. Taxonomy (NCBI): domain Eukaryota; kingdom Metazoa; phylum Chordata; class Mammalia; order Afrosoricida; family Tenrecidae; genus Nesogale; species Nesogale talazaci. Next base: position 32,729 of record PVJH01003524.1, read on the forward strand.
CATGTGGGTCCACAGTTTGAATCCACCAGCTGCTCCATGGGAGAACAGTTTTCTATTCTCCTAACATTTTCCAGCCTCACAAATCCAAAGGGCACATCAACTCGCTTCTAGATAGTCAGTGGGAATCTGGGTCAACTCATTGGCAATGGGTGGTGCGAATCTATGGAAACAGACTGCCTCCTTTGTCTCCCAGGTGTGCCTGGAGAGCTCAAACCACCAACATTTTGGTTATCAGCTGAGCACGTACCCATAGGTGTTCCACACTCCATACTACAACCTTAAAGATTTCCCTGATTATTGTTTTTTAAACACATAACTGTTTGGGGAAATAAGATATTTTCATCTTTCATCAGCTTTCTGCTTATTTTGGTTCAAGTGGGAGACACTAGAAACATGTGTTTACCTGTTTTAGAATGCAGTGCATTAAATAAATATAAGTGTGAAGCTTTAAGGAATCATGAGGATTCATTTTCTGACTAGTAGCCAAAGGATGTGTTTTGCAATAATTGGGATTTAACAAAGTGCTATGAGTTGAGACATAACATTCAGGGAAACTTGTCAGCAGAGACATCAGGGGAGCTGTGTCAGTCAGGATCCACCTTTTTACTGTTGCTGTGTTCCTTTGAGTCATTTCCAACATATGGTAAACCGGTGTCCAATAGAATGAACCTCTGCCTAGTCCCTGTACCATCCTCATAATCATTGCTCTTCTCTACCTCATTGCTGCAGTCGGTGTGTCAACTCCCCTTATTTAAGACCTTTCTCTTTTTCACCACCCCTCAACATTGCAAAGCATTATATCCATTTCCAGGCACTAGTCTCCCCTGATCTATTTTTCACACTCAACTCTGGACAGAAAGAGTTGATGGTAGAGGGATTCTGCCAACATACTGTCTTACAGGACATACCCACAGTACATGGAACCCAGTCTCACTGAGCATTCTGGGTGTACTTCTTCCAAAACAGATTTATTTGTCCTTCTTGCAGGCCATGGCACTTTGAATATTCTTCAACAGCATTTTAGTTCAAATGCATTGATTTTTCCTCAGTTTTTCTTACTCAATGTCCAACATTTACGTGCTTATAAGGTGATTAGAAATATTCTGGTCCACTTAGAAGGTAAACAAAACCCCCAGTAATTTGCAGAGAGAAAAATTGACATGAGGAATTAGTAACGGTGATAAAGCAATGGAGTCTTTGTTAGAAAAATAGTAGAGAACATATATAAAACTTAGTAACACTGGGGATATTCCTTTGCATAAAATGGATAAATGGGCAAAGTCTTATCCAACAGCTGAGATATAGATCTTGATGTTTGTGCACCTGTGGGTTGAGAAGTTTGTTGTGTGCTGTGCCAGTAAGGTCCACAGAAATTCACTCTGTTCCTGTTGAAATACATCATGTACCATATATTCCGTGAGTCTCTGAACATACTCTAAAGTTCTCCAAGGAAATGTCCATAGGGTGGGCCTTGTAATGACGTTGATCAGTGGGCAATGTAGACTATGAGATCTTGTATGAATCTGATGAAGCAGAAGTCATGCCTCTATTGAAAAGAGTCAGCATTCTGGGCCAGAAAGGTGGGTCCCATGCTCCTCCAGGATCATCCCAGCAACTTTTACAGACAAAGATAAATGCTGTGCAAATGAGAGAGAGAAAGAGAGAGAGAGAGAGAGAGAGAGAGAGAACTTTACAGGGCCCAGCTCCATTGATATTGAACTGGCAATTAAAGAGGGCTGGATGCTGAAAGTCAGCAAAACTCCTAGAATTGCTCCATTTTCTGAAGGTAGAGGGATCAGAGGTAGGATTTATCCACCTCTCCCTTCTTAGATCTGCAGCATGAACTCCCGCTGGCATCCTACACGCCTGTGTCAAGGTCTGCAAGACCTCAGTTTTAAAAATAGATTAATAAGGTGCACACGTGTTGGAATACATGCAATATGAGCACCACGGGGCCATTTTGGAAAGTCTGTTAAATTTTACAACAATCAGTCGTGAGTCAAAATTAAACCTCTCCAATCATCAGGATTTAAATATAAAGCAGTTTGGGAGTTGCCTTTTAACGCACAGTCAGAAATCCTAGTGGTTGGTCACATGTGAGTTACTCTACTTTGCCAAGAAATATTTTAAGTCTGTGTTCATGTGGTTGTGATCATAATAGCTAACAAATTGTTGGATAAGAGGACATTAGCCCAAATAACTTCCACTGTCCAGGATATGATGAAATTCTCAGAGTGAAAGATAATAGATGAGGAAATTTGTAGCTGAAATTTTTTAAAAAGAGATAACATTTGAGAGCTGAAAGAGTTTCACCTATGTGAAATATCACTTTCTCTGCCAAAGTGGGTAGAGGTAGTCCCCAAAATATTACAAATCGGTAACCAGAATCCAGTTAAAACAGCCAATTAAAATATTTGAAAGTGGTTTCAGTGTAAGATCTTATAACATATTTCTAGATTACAAAACTCAATCTGAATAACAAGATGTCATCCCAAGAGATTCTAATTAGAAAGACCAACTGTTAACTTCCATTAAAGCCAGAATGCTCTCTAGAGGTAAGGATGACGAGACTTCATCTCATATTTTTGGACATATTTTCAGGAGGTACCAGTACCTGGAGAAGGAAACCAGGTGGATAAAACAGGGGGCTAATAGGAAAGAGGAAGACCCTTGACAAGGTAGATCAACAAAGTAGTTGCAGCCATAAGTTCAAACAGAGAAACACTGATCAGGATGGTGCGGGACTGAGACTTATCTGGTTCTGTAGTATCCAGGGATCTAGAGTCCTTGTAAGTTGAAACAATGTAATGGCACCTAACAAAAGCAATTGTTAACTGCAACATTAAAAATACAGTAGAGCCTCCATACTCCACCACATGAGCACTCTACACAATCAGATTTCTATACCAAATGTGGAGAAATTTTGGCATTGGAGTTCATCGACATTTGACCCAATGCATATGATTTTTGCAAACAAAAGCAGTTTGTGTTCGGTCACTTGGAGTTGGTGTTGCTAGTGAGTGTTGTTTAAACTTTTGGTGACAGCGTTCCAAGCGTTTTGCTATAATTTTCTTAGTGTTTGTAGTGTCTTGTACTGTTTTTAGACAGAAAACATGGATCCTAAGAAAAAGGATCTTGAAAAGAATCATTGTCATAAGAAACTGGTTAACTGTGTTACCGATATGGTTGATGATAAGCTAGTAAACCCTTTTAGAAAACAGTTAAGGAAACACCAACATAAAATCAGATTAGACAGATTTTTTTTTAAGAGAAAGCTAACCAGGTCCTAATGAAAAAAGGCAAATAAAGGGGGGGGGGAACCTCTTGAAAAGCAGTTTCTCGTTGATTTTATGGAAGGGGATTTCCCTTTCAATCACTGGGTTGATTCCAATTCACAGGGACCCTACAATGACTCTTTCCATACCTCCTCTCCATATGCATGTCTACAGATCCAGACCCACATAAATCTCAAGATTTGGATGAGACTGTAGTCATTAAAAAGCTTTTTAAATATTTTGCTTCTTCTTTATGTGAATTATATTATTTAACTCTGAACTTCTGTATTTTGAACTTTCTGTGTAATATTTTTTATTAAAAAGTTTAGGGTGGAAGCTTGGTGGTCAAGAATGAATTAATCCATTTAAAGTGATTTCTTATGTGAAAAATCAATTCATAAGTCGACTGCATCACATCTTGATGCTTCTCTTGGAAGGGATTAGCATACAGGGTTCTACTGTATGTTGTTGTCTTGGAAGCACTAATTGTAGGACACATTCTAGGCTATGAGGGCCTTGATATATCATACTGCTGACCATAAATTCTCTGACATCCTATATCTGTTAACAAGTGCCCCATCATCACCTTATTATCCTCCAAGATTATCCAGTCTTATTATCCTCCAAGATTCTGCTCAGATTCCCACTTCAAGACTAATGTGCCTCACTTAATCAAGTGATGCTCTGCTAAGCTATGGCAACAGAGTAGATGACAAATAACTCCACCAAAATAAAGGCCAAGGTCACTATCCTGGGCCAATTCAGAATCATAGGTTTCAAGGCTGTAAATCTTCCAGAAGATGCCAGACTCACTGTTCTCCCTCTGAGCTGCTGATGAATTTGAACTGAAGACCTTGTAGCTAGCAATTAAATATTCCCACCAAATTGATACTGTCACTGGGTTGATTCCAATTCACAGGGACCCTACAGGACAGAATGGAATTGGTCCTTTGTGTTTCTGAGGCAGTAAATCTTCACAGGAATAGACAGCCTCATTTCTCTCCCACTGAGTTGCCTGGAGGTTTGAGTTGCCAATCTTATAGTTAACAGCCCAACATTAAAGCCATCAGGTCCGGGCTGAGTCTCAGTGGCATAGTGGTTGAGTGCGGGACTGCGGCCCATGGGTTTGGTGGTTCAAATCCAGCAGCAGCACTCCAGAAGCAAGGCTAGTCCTCCCACTCCTACCAGAGGGAAGTGATACCCCCCCACAAAAAAAAAATCTATCAGGTCACCAGAGCTCTCTAAAGATGTCCACAGTGCTTGGAAATGGTAATAATGAATTCAATGCCTTACATATTATCTCAAGAATCTTTTTTTAAATTTTTATTCTATCTTTAGAAAAAAGCTGGGAATTTTTACACAACAGCAAAGATCCAGGGGCAAGGCTTATTTTGGAGTTACGGGGATTGCTATGATATTCCAAATTTTACTTTAGAAGTCACTACTTTTCTTCGAAGCTGTTATCTTGGTGCATATGTAAAGAGGGCCCACATGGAAATAAAAGGTGCTACAGAGGATCAAGTTGTCAGAAATGGTGGAAGGCCAACCAGTCTTTAATTGATTCTTCTCAAAAATGCCCCTACTCCGATATTTGTTCTATTTTAATAGTACCATGGGCTGCCTAAAGAACAAACAACTGTGTCTCAGAGGATGTACAGTCAGAGTACTCCTTAGGGGCAAGAATGAAGAGATTTAGTCTCATGCACAATGGGCATGTTGTCAAGAGAGATTAGCCCTTGGAGAAGGATATTCTGCTTGGTAATGTAGTGGGGCAGTAAAAAAGGGGGGGACACTCAATGAGATATATTGACATAGTGGCTGCATTGAGGGGCTTTAGCATATGAACAATAGTGAGGGTGGCTTAGTCCCAGACAATGTTTCCTTATGTTATACATAGTGCTGCTGTGAGTTGGAACTGACTCCATAGCACATAATGGCAACAAGAACAGTATGAACAAAATGGGAGCTCTTATGAGCCAAAGCAGAATTTAAAAAAGGAAGACTGAGAAATTAATGCATTTAAATTGTGATGTTGATGAAAATACTATAGCCTTCTAGAAGAAAAGTCTTAGCAAAAAGTCCAGCAAAAAAGGAGTATGGCATGAATGTCAAGGGAATTGATTGTCTCAGTGACTGCAGCAGGGACCTTCAACATTGCACCACTTGTGAACAGACCGAGTTTCATTGCACTTTGCATGAGGTCAGTATGCATACTGTGTACATTATCGGGGATAAAGACACCATTTTGGAGAAAGTAGAAGGTCAGTATAAAATAAAGATTTCATGAATTAGACTGCCATAGGAGTTGTAATATTGAGCTCAGGAAAAACAACAACTGGGAGGATCACACAGAACTGAGGGTTGTTCCATTCAGTTATGCGCAGGGTTGCTATGCCCATTTGGAAGCATCTAACAGCAGCATAAAAGGGTGCCATACTTAAGTATTACGTCAAATTGTTAACACCAGAGTCCTTGGTGGTAGTACTCGTCAGTGTTTGCCTGAGTTGACTAGAGAATCAAATTCATAGGCACACATGTGTGTGTGAGAAAAACATTTATTGGTGCTTAACTCTGGTCAGTGTCACCTGCCTCCACAATGCCCTCCAAGAAACAGGTTAAGGCAGGAGGCATCAAAAAGCAAAGAATAAAAAAGAAAAGATCATCAAAGACAAAACTTTGGGTTTAAGAAAAGCTGCAAAGCAACAGAAGTTTATTAAGGTTGTTATTCATCAAGTTAAATTTGGTCAACAAAATCCACGTCATGCAGCATAAAGTGAAACTGAAAAGAAATTGAAAAAAGATGACAAGAAGAAAGAATTACAGGAGCTAAGTGAGCTATTCAAACCTGTAGTTGCTGTTCAAAAAATTAGTAAAGGTGCATATCCCAATTTCCTTGAAGCTATTGAAAACAACATGTATGACTTGTGTGGGATATGCCCTGGAGCAGGTGATATGTATATGTATTGTCATTCACTTGCCCCTGGATTTGTGCTGAAAAAAGATAAAAAGAAAGAAGAGAAAGAAGATGAAATCTCATTAGAAGATCTCATTGAGAGAGTTCTTCCCTAGGTCCTAATGTTACCAATTGTGGTAGTCATGAGTTTATGTTAATTTCATGATTGAGATGTAAGGGTGGAGTCTAGTCTGTTAATCTGGAGATAGCCATTGAGTAGCCAATGAGGCCTCCATGCGGGCATGGCTTTCTCCTGAGATTTCTGGAAAATCTCACAATATTTCCCTCATGGAGATGAGAAGCTATCTTCCCAGTTGTTGGGAGTTAGTCTCAGAGATGAGGAATTATGGGACAAGACAACATGGCAGCATCTGAGGAGCTGAAGGAGCCAGAGAAGAAGCCACACGGCCTTACCCTGATGAAACCAGACCTCTGAAGCTGATGAAGCCACATGAAGAGCCTTGACAGTGCTGAGTTGCCTCTACCACCACTGGATGCTGTTCATGGACTCTGAGCCCTGGAAGCAAGGAGCTATGGGGAGACCCCCTGCCAGTGCCCCACTGGCACCCACTGATCTGTAACTTTGTGAGTCAGAAGGAGACGTTATAGAATGGTATGGGGCAAATGGACTAATATCAGACTTATGACTTTGAACTGAACTGGGTTAGGATGCTTTCTTAATGTCCTATTCTTCATATATACATATACATATACATATACATATACATATACATATACTGTACCCATATATATATATATATGCGTGTGTGTGTGTGTGTGTATGAGTTTGTTTCTCTAGTCTACCTGGACTAACACGTCACTATCATCCTAAAATCTTTTCTTCCATGAAAAAAAAGGGAAAAAGACAAGGAAAGATTGATAAGGTTGAGCAAGATATGGAAAGAACAAAAGCAGACTTCAAAAGGGGGCAAGTGATCAGTGGTCATGAGGCCTTTGAATTTTGTCCTGAACTTGTTGCTGAAGAAGCAGATGATATCCATTCCATCCAGGGAATAGGTGGAGATGAGGTTGATTATTCTGTGAACATAAATTGCACAGATTTAAACTTGTATGTTCCAAGAGATGTAGATGAAACAGGTATTACCATAGCCAGTCTTGAAAGATCTAGCACTTCAGAAAAGGATGAAAACAAGTTATGTGAAGCTGCTGGAGATGAGGCAAAAAGTGGGGCAAGAAGTGACTTGGAAGAGGATAACAAAGGGGAGATATAGGACAAAGGAGCCATTGATGCCACTTCAGTGTAGGAAAACCTTTTCATGGGAGAAGATTTGGATGAACTAGAAGAATTAAACAGGCTTGATGAATGACACCAACCAAGTTCATGAACAAATGAAGTCAGCTCAGCATAAGTTGAAATTTACTATGTTAATTTTTGCACTTAGAATTCTTTAATAGAGTGTTTATTTACTATGCTGGTTATGGAGGGCTAACCCTCTCCAAAAACAGGAATGTTCTCCTTACATCTTCTCTTTTTTCAGTGCATCTCATAGTAAACTCAGAAGAGTCCATAATAAATTGAAATATAATGGTCATTTCAGAAAATGATGGATGGTTATAACTGTCCACTTAAGTAGGAAGTATAACTGCTTTTCTAACTTTTGTTTTTCATTGGGCATATGTAATTACAAGAAACAAGGTAAAGCTAAATATAAAACATCTTTCCTTTAGTGTCATTATTGAGTGATTTCATTTCCTTTTTACTTGTATCTTATAAAACAGGCTGCCTAAAATATGAACACTATACGTCATAAAGAGAATTGCATATGCAGAGTCAGTGTTGTGTCATCTTTGGGCATTCAGATGAACATTTGAGATGGACTTTTGATCTGATAATATCAGTTGTGATACCTTGTTAAACTGTTAAATTTGCTCCTCTTTCTTTTTGCCAATAAAGTTGTAATTAAAGATCATCATGCATTAAAAAAGAAAGAATTTTATTAAAGCGTAATTGTAAATTAAGAAAACATTCCAACTCAGACCAGATTGAGTCCGTAAGTCAGATATTAGCCCATATGTCTGATATGAGTCTATACATTCCTCCTCAGACTCACTATGCACATGCAATGACACTGAATGTAGGAAGATCACAGGCCACTGGAAAGTTTTATGGGAGTAGAAGCATCAGTGCTGACAGGAATCGCTATGTGGTTCTTCCAGCTAAGGCACTAGCATAATTCCATGTGTCTTGTCAGCTGCAATGTGTCCCAGGGGGTGAGTTTATGCCCCACTTACAGCAATCTATTTATCTCCTAACGCCTCTAAATGTAGTCATCAAACTGTGACCTAATTGACAGGCTAAACTCCTCCTCTTCACGCATAAGTCTCAAATTGACAACAGATTATGTGACTGCCACACCTTCCACTTTGTGACCTAATATGATGGAATCACCTCCAGGAAGGTGCCACAAGAAGCAGCCAATCAATTGTAAGAAGATTAAGGTGGGATGTGACACCTTCATTAAGGTCAGAGTTCAGATCCAATGAGTTTAAAGCACATTTCCTTAGGGTGTGGACTGCTTCCAATACCAGTGGTTGGTATGGAAAAGTTTGCTTGTATTTTGCTAGATATGGATGCTACATCTGGCTCCTTTACCTCTGGTTCAGTTAGGGGGATTTTTGGTATCTTTGGTTGAGGTATAACTCATACTGAAGGCTATATACTTCATAAGTAAGTACTTCAGGTCTTCTTTACTTTTAGCTAGAAGTTTGTGTAATTTTAAGTTAATCAGTCTTCTTCTATTTGAGATGGAGGTTTTTCTTCATATAATTCAACTTCTCTGAATACTGTCTCAGCATATAAATTAAGCACATCTGGTGAGCTCAGTATCCAATACATACCCTTCCTGCTTTTAAATCATGCAATAGCTACTTTGTCTATTTGAATGACTGTCTCTTGTTCTATACTGTGTCAGTCCCTAAAATAGCATATAAGGAGACTGTCCACTCCAACCAATCAAATCTCTTGTGACTCTAAATCTATAAAGTTTTCTATCCATCGTCCAGGTAGGCTGAACCTTATCTGGTGCTCAGCACCAGCTGATACATCTTGGTTATCATTCCAAATACTTTTTGTAAATTAGACATCGGGTATGGGACATACTGATGAATGACAGTGAACATTGTACTTGGAAGACTCCCTAGACAATGCAATTGCTATTTTATGTATAATACTGATATATTTAGATGTGAGATTTAGGGACAACATAATTTCATATTTTCATAGTTTCATATTTTTCCTACATAATTCCAAGTGATGTCCCTGCTTTTTCACTTACTAGTTTGGATTTTTGACTCAATGAAGAAACCTATGTTCTTGCTTTATATTGTGACTATACAGATATCTTTATGAGACTTTTCAAGTGTCCATGAATTCACACTTCTAAGTGGAAACAAATTGACTTTTCAGAATGTTGGGCTTTCTTCTTCTTCTTCTTCTTCTTCTTCTTCTTCTCCTACTCCTCCTCCTCCTCCTCCTCCTCCTCCTCCTTTTATTAAACCTAGTTAGTGCTTTGCCCTGGAGATGAAGATCCATAGTGGAAAGGGGTGATGACAGAAACCAAGATTCAGAGAAAAAAAATCACAACCCACACTTCCTCCCCAAAGGTCCTGAAATTGATTGCTGTAAATCTGTGTCACCGGACAGCTGTCAAAGTCAAGAAAAGGAAATGTTTTTAAAGAAGAAATCACTGACCTTTGATAGTCAAATAAAGTTTCTTGAACCATTTTGGAACATCTTGTGTGAGAAATCTGTGAACCCCTGAACCTGGTTATGGGGAAGATGGTTCATGAACATAAAGCATGGCAAGATCATTCCTTCACCTTCTTCAAAGAAGTTCAGGAGCAGCTATTCAACATTTGAAATGTAATAACATACTTTGAGTCAAGTTATGGCAATGTAGCCATTCGTCTGCAGTTCACATTTACTTTAATGCACAGATCACATTCTGATGGCAGCATCTTCATGTGTGAGGGGGGTCAAGCCATGGCCTTGCACTTGCACATCCTGAATTTGTGACTTATTGTTTCTCTAGAACATGAGGCAGATGAACTTGCTTTCCTCCAACGCTGAGTTCCGCTGGGACCGCAGAATCAACATCTGGATACCGAATCTGGGTTTGAAGTGCATCCAAACATGTTTGAGTTACATCAGATAAAATTTCACCTGCACAGTTTCACATCGCACTATCCTCCAAGAGATTGAACATAATGCTGAGTTTCTTTATATGGAGTTTTATGATTATTAAATATTAAAACCAAACATTACCACTATAAAAACACTTTTACAGCCATGGGCAGTTTCTTGAGTAATAAAATTTTACGCAGTTTTATTATTCCTCCAATAGGGTAGGTATGGAATCTCAGAGAAACCAGTGAACTAGAAGCATAAGTAGTACGAACTCAGTAGGAAGGGATCATGCTGTGCAGGACTAATAAAGAAAAAGTCTAAATGTATGAAATGCAATTTAAACAGAAACTAACTATGGAAGAGACCTTTTTGAAAATTTAGGTACAATGACACCGGTCTTTCAAAAAGACCACTGCATGCTAGATCTTTAATATGCTATATTTTATTAAAGTGTTTCTATTCTAAAGTATCAGGAAATGCCCCGAGCTGCCTACAATTGAATGAAAGCAAGTACAGAAAATTTCCTCTCCCACCTCTGTTAAATGTCAGATGTTGTGGCTTGAGAACATCTATTTAGAGATGGAGATAGAGGCAGAAGAAGCAGACCTTCTGGGAAATATCTGCACCCTGCAAGTGTGGATGTTTGAATCCATGTGGCGACCCTGGAGAAGAGAGATGTAGAATTCGCTTCCATGAAGATGACAGCCAAGGAAGCCCTGTTTCTTCTCTGCTGCCCAGGGTTGTTGTGAGCTAGAATCACTGGACAATAGTATGGCGCAAAATCATTGTCTTCCCTTTCTCTTGGGGAGTCCAATTTAAAATATCCATGAAAATACGGTCCCCTAGCCAGACAGCATCTTCTGAACAAGAATAATTCAAGTACTGTCTGGTGGCTGAAGTCATTAATACTAGGATACCACCAAAAACTGGCTAATAAATACGTTGCAGAATCAACAGAACATCAATGTGAGGGCTGTTGAAGAATTTCCTGACCCTATAAAAGCCGTCATGGAATAATTTGAAAGTGAAGTGTGATGAATTACACAACAGCAATGAAACAATATTTGCTTTTGCTTAGTAAAAGGGAGAGAGAATTCTCATGGACGTGTGGGCAGTTCCAATAGGGCAAAATACTTGGGCGTCAAAAAACAGTCCTGGGTCAAAAGTCCTGGCATCCCGATGGGTCTGAACAGGGGTCCTGGTGTGTGTGTGAAAATGTGCAGCGTGTTGGAGGGCAGTCTTTTATTCCCGTGTTATTCTCAAAAACTCTCACTACCATGGACTCAACCCTAACTTGTCGTGATGCTGTAGAGCAGAGTAGAAGCGACCCTGGGAGGGTCTGAGCCTGTACTTCATTGGGGCATAGACAATCTTGTCTTCTTGGCAGTTTCTCATGGCTGATCTTAAGGTAGACAGTGTAATGTGTTGCCCCTTGAGCTATGAGGCTTCTACTAGGGGCCATCAAGTTGGTTTTTACACATGGAGGCCTGCTGCACAATGGAATAAAACACTGCTAGTTTCCCCACCATTTTCACAGTTGTTGCTGTGTTTCAGTCCATCTTTCAGTCATAGGTTTTACTACTCAAGTATGTTCTGGGGCTCCTTTTCTTGATGTCTGAACATAAAGAGGTCTCGGTGCAATACTCAGACTTCAAAGTTACTCTGAGATGGGCTGCCAGGTGGAGGGAGGGGTTGTGCATAGATCAGAATGATGCTTTCAAACGCATAGCCATAGAGCGGATTTAGACTCAAGGCTACCTCTCATACCACACACTGGGAGTGTTCCACTAGGTCTTTCTGATTATGTTTTCAGAAGCAGTTCATCTTGTTTTTCTCTTGTGGTCTTGCGGGTGTGTTTGCACCTCCAGCCTCTAGGTTAGATGCTGAACTCAAACTCAGCTATTGGTAAACTTCTTAAAATTATAGCAATTGTTGTTAGGTGCTATTATGGGCTGTTGAGTCTATTTTGATGGAAATATTCCTCATGTGACAGAGTGGAGCAGTTCCCTGGTTGCATAGTGGGTAAACTTTTGGGGAGCTAACTGTAAGATCAGTCATTGGAAATCACCAGCAATTCTTCCGGGGGGAAAAACGTCTTTCTACTCCTATAAGGATTTCAACCACCTCCCATGCACGTGAAAGTTGAACATTGAATAAAGAAGACCAAAGGAGAATTGATGCATTTGAACTGTGGTGCTGGAAAAGAATATTGAAAGTCCTTTCAGACATTCGTGGAAGAAATACTGCCAGTGTGCTCTAAGAGGCAAGGATGACAAGACTTCATCTTACATATTTGGGTTATGTTGTCAGAAGAGACCATTCCCTGGAGAAGGACATCATGCTTGGAGATGGAATTAGGACGGTAAAAAAAATGTGAAGACCTTTGTCAGGATGGACTGACACAATGTCTACATTGATGGGCTCAAACATAAGAACAAATGTAAGGGTGGCACAGAACTGGGCAAGAATTCAGTCAGCTGTACATAGAGTGAGTATAAGTCAGAACCAACTCAAAGTCACTTAACAACACTAACAAAAGTTTATCATCTCAGAAATCCACAGGGGCAGTTCTGCTCTGTCCTACAGGCCACTATGAGTCAGTTATTCCATGGCAGGGAGTTTGGGTTTTTGTTCTTTTGCGAATCTTCATGGGAAAAGTTCAGTCAGTCTGATGCCAGTCGATTCTACGATGGATTCCAAATCCCAATCTTGAGGTGAACATGGGAACACTCAACTGCTGTTGTACCAAAACCAATCACACTGCCATTGAGATAATTCCGGCATGGAGCAGCACTGCAGGGCAGAGTGAGACTGTCACAGGGGTTCCTACACTACAAACTTTACCACATCCTCTTCTCAGGGAAGAGATGACGAGTAAGCTCATGATCATGGAGATGACGCAGGGTCTCCTGAGGTTGTCTTCTGGTGTCCACAGGTATGGAAAGACATATGCCAAAGTCAGCCGATAGTGCTCTTGGGTAAGCTGTGCCTGCTAAACACAAGGCCAAAGGTTCAACCTCCTCCACCCCACTAGCTGCTCTGAGGAAGAATGAAGAGGTAATCCATTTTTGTACACTTATATGGTAGATCCTTTAGTATAACTTCCCAAACTTATTTGAACTATGGACTCCTTCATAAAAAAGAAAATTTACTCCCCACCTTTCTGGCAATTAAGAAATGTGTCCTATCACCCATAATCTAGGGTAAAGTTTATGAGTCTGCTTTTGTAGCCATTTTGAATAATTGCAGCACTTCTTAGGGGGTTAGCACCTAGGTGATAATACATGCATTGTATAATTTAGGTTTTGTCTTTAAATGATTATTCACTTTGAGTAACACAGCCATATAGGGTCCTGCTGAATCAGAATTAATTTGATGGCAGTGGGTTTTGAGTTATCTAGCTAGAGACTGCAACTATTTGTCTATCTCTGTCTCTCTGTCTCTGTCTCTATCATCTATCATCTCTCTCTCCTCCTCTTCTTTCACTTATCTATCTCTGCATATCTATGTATATATGAATCTAGTTATCCTCTGTAATCTCCCTCTCTTTCTCCCTTACCTGATTATATTAGCAATGTTAAAGAACAATGACAAATAATGATTAATAATAAAATAAATGTGTTACAGTGATGATATATCTTTTGTGTTTACATATTTTATTTTAAAAATATAAAGAAAGAAAGAAAAAGGAAGGAAGGAAGGAAGGAAAAAGCCTGCCATGTTGGCGGCTTTGGTGGATCTCTGTGACTGAGCAGAAGTACAAGCTTGGTGAGTGGCTTACAAGTGGTTCTTAAATGTGAAGATTGAAATTCAGGACAGAGGAACCCTTCAGGATCAGTGGTGAGAGTGGCAATTCTGGGAGGGTGGAGGGAAGTTGGGGTAGAAACAGAAAACCAATTACAAGGATCACCAGCTTCAGAGGTCTGGCTCCATCAGGGCAAAGCCATGTGGTCTCTCCACCACCGGCTCCTCCAACTTCTCGGAGGCTGCCATCTTGTCTTTTCCGTGATTCATCGTGTCTGAGACTAACTCCCAACAACTGGGGAAGATAGCTTCTCATCTTCACGAAGGAAATATCGCGAGATTTCCCAGAAGTCTCAGGAGAAAGCCATGCCTACATAGAGGCCTCATTGGCTACTCAATGTCTATCTCCAGATTAACAGGCTAGACTCCACTCCTACATTTCAATCATAAAATTAACATAAGCTCATTACTGCCACATCAGACATTGTAAGAGATGACAAAATAACAAGAATTTATAAATTATCAAGGGTTCATGAGGGGTGGGGTGGAGAGGGAGGGGAAAAATTAGGAGCTGATACCAAGGGCTCAAGTAGGAAACACATGCCTTGAGAATGATGGTAGCAAGAAATGTACAAATGTGCTTGACACAATGGATGGATGGATGGATTGGAATAAGAGTTGTACAAGCCACAAAAAAATGATTTAAAATATAAAATAAACATGAAGATTGAAGGAGCTAATTCTCTCCTACATCTCAGATGGTCCAGTCCATCTCCGTGCTGCTGTCACTCACATTCAGCCTGAGAGAAATTCACACTTTGGCCAAGGGAAAGAGAGTCTGGTTGTCAGCATTATCACTGAGATAAGTTTCTAAGACGTTGGATCTTTATGGGAGAGAAGAGTCTTATCTTTATCTCTCAGAGTAGCTTGTGGGTTTGTTCTAAACTGCAGTCTAACACCTAACCCACAGTGTCATGTGGGCTGCTGTAACAGGAACCATGGGTCTTGATTGCCCAGCACAGCAGATGCCAGCAGGAAATAAAGGTGTGCAGGCACCTGAGCAGAATACTTGTTTTTGTGAGTTCAGCTGCAGAATTGTCATGCAAGGTGCAGAGGCTGGAGTCTTAGGTGACTGGTTGGACTGCAGGATCACTTCCGACTGTTCCCCTTATGAGAGATGCATGTTGCCCTCATATATCAAGCTGATTTCCTGGGAAAGGGTCGTGTGCCTCCACTGGGTCCTCCTGGTCATGACTACAGCCTATAGCTGGCTACCTATAAACACCAGTTTGAAACAATTTCAGGAAAAAAAATTGCCAGACCAGTCACCCAGCTGGGATACTTCCTTGAAGCACTTTCCTAAAAGGCCTCCTCGAGAGAGTGCCCAAGGATCCAGATGTCTCAATGACTTTGCTGTGGTTCTCAATTAAACTCTGCCCACAAAGGAAGCCAGGCGGGCACAGTGGTTGCCAGGAGTTCTTCACCAGGCATGGGGAAACATCCACGCCTTTTCTTTTTTATATAAAACCAATACTAGACACTGATTCCAGATCTTCATAAGGGTCCCCCTCTCCTTTTCAGTCCCTGAAAACTCCACCTGCATAATGATGCATATTCCTAATTTTGGGTTATTTGTATTTAGCCCTGGTATTTTCTGAGTGACAGGTCCTATTTCTGGGATATTGATTATTGTACAATCACTTGAACTCTCCGGGCACAGCTATGATTGCTGCTTTCTTCAGTAAGTGTTTTTTATTTTTTTTTAGCTAAACTTTACTTATCTCCCAACAAATCTGAGAATGGTCAAGATCCCAACCACTAACATAGAACATTGAGCTTGAAAACCAGGGAGTGAGACATCCAGAGTATATCTGGGGATCGGTCCAGTCTTCTGGCAATTAAACTTCCATCTGGTGCAAAAGATCACTAATGATAATATACTTATTCACTGCTGTATTTTTTTTATTAACCCAACTCTGAATTGCAAATACAGATTTATATCTTGCTCAGTAGTATGTAATGTACATGAAAATAATAAAACTGCACTTAAGTACACATTCCATAATTCAGGCTTATCACACTATTAGTCCTAATTAGGTGACATTGTCCCTGCACCTGAAAAACTACTCCTGGTCTGGTTTCAAAGAAGCCAAATACTACTCCAATAAACACCGGAAAAATTTTCCAAATTGAGGATAATATTTTTTTTCTTAATGAGGAGTAATAAGAGTACCTCAAAAGACCCAATTATTTCCCAATTACATGTGAAAAAAATAGAGCTTTTATTCCCCCCGGGAGAGAAGTTTGCTCACTCATCTGTTCATCCATTCCTTCATATGGCTAGTGCAGTAAAATCTGGGTGGAATTCAAAGTCAAGGACAGTTCACCAGGGTGATCAGAGGAGGGAGCCTTAGGGGCAGGAGTACAATGGAGAGAGGAGGAAGCTTGCATATTTTGGTTGTTGGGGGTCCTAGGTAAATGTGCTATTCTGGGTAGACTAGAGAGACAAATTTATAGACACTCATATGTGTATAGGAGAGTTTCATATTAAGGGTAATTGTACATTAAGAAAGCATCCCAATGCAGATCAGTCCAAGCCCGTAAGTCTGAAATTAATCCATATGTCTGTTCCCAATTTATAAAGTCCTCTTCAGATTCATGATCCTCCCAACCAACGATCTACAGCTTTGGAAATCACATGGGGGAGTTCTATGTCTTATCAGGTCTTGGGAGTCTTAGTTGGCTGTGGGTGTTGCAATGGACTGTGAATATGAAGGGGGAAAGGAGGAGGAGGAAGAGGAAAGAGGAGGAAAAGGAGACAGAAGATGAAGTGGGGGGAGAAGGGCAGGGCATAGAGGAGGAAGGGGAAGGTAAATATAAACAAAATGATAACAGAATCAACATCGAAACAAACACAAAACGGGCCACTTCCGAATCTGAACAGAAAGACGCCAGGGCCAGTCTTCTCATATCCCCTTCCTGTTGGCAGCCCCCTCGCCCTCTGTAGATTGAAGAAAATGGGAATAAGCATCTTTCGACCACAAACAGATGTGCTTGATAAAGAAAATGTCAGCAAAAATACTAAAGCAATGTGTCACAGCAGCTTTCTGACAGATGGAGGGAAAAGGTAAAAAATGTTCTATCATGTCCGACAAGGTGTTCTTTTTGAGATTTAAAGATCACTGTGCAACTTTAAACGTGTTTGTCACTTTGGCTCTGACTGGAGCTATCTGGGCCTTCAGAAGAACTTTATCAGCGTCGCGGAGAAGGGGGGTGGGGAGGGAGCCCACTCCCATTTATCTCCGCTCGCTCCCCTTCAAAGCCAACAAATAAATTACAGTGTACATTTGATACAAATTGATTTCTTAACTCAAATAACAATGTTGTCCTCCCAGTCGGGCAATGTGTCACTCATTCGCGAGCTTGAGTGAAAGGCTCAATCTGTCTGGGAGTCAGAAATAGACCTGACGCCTCTCACCAAGGAATGCTAATAACCGAGGCCTGGCCGGGGCCTTTGTGGGCCAGCCATGATAAGGGACATCAGGCCGCCCTGTCATACCGACAGCGTCTGTCCCAGTCCGCTCTGTAGGCCTCGGCGTTGCCATCCCATTTCATGTAGGAAAATAAGATCCCGGACACTTTGGCTGAGATGTCCGTGGCTGGGACGAGATGGGCTCGAGTGAAAGAAAGCCCATTGAATATCTTCGGCTGATCTTATCTGGTGCTGGAGAAATGAGATATTGGCAGGGACTGTTGAGCTTCTCACAGCTGAGCAGGTTAATAAGGTTGGGAGGTAGGCCACAAGCTAATTGGATTTGCCCTGGCTTGATAAACACTGGCCTGCCCACTGCCAGGCAGACAGACACCGCCTGCATTCTTCTTTGTTTAAATTCCAGCCAGGAAAGGGGACAATCCCGCTGTTCTTTTCTCTTTTCTCTTTTTTGAAGCTGAAGGGATCTTCTTGAAATTCTGGCTGAATGGGTGAAGCCGTCAGGCTCTTGGATGGAAGAGGCTGATGTTTTGATTTTAATCGGACAAGGTTTAACCCTGTGGGCTGCAGGAAGGAGGGGTCATAGGATTTTGAGGGCTCAAAGGGCTGACAAGAGGTGCCAAGGAAGGGAGGGAGAAAGGAAAGGAGGGAAAGAGGTGGGGCCAGATCTCTGGTCATCGAAACCTTGGAAGATGGCCTCAACTGACTGACCCAGGCAGCTCCCCAGCATACACTAAGAGGGCTACGTTCTTTGTAGGCAGAGTGTTCTGTGTCATCCCGCTGTTGCCTTCCTTCCAAAAGAGGTGCCTGACGTCCAGGATGCATACAGGTGCTATTCTATTTCCTAGATCATGTTCTCACCCAAAGGCTGCTTCTCAACTGTAGGCCTGTGTAGAAGGGATGGATTCTTCCATGGGAACAATGAGCTGAACTAATCAGGTCTGCAAGCATCCGTTTCCAGGCCCTACAGACCAGATATACTAGCTGGGTCCAAGCTACCACCCCCTACTGCTCTGAAAGGGATCACATAAGATGTGAGACAGAGTTGGGAAACCATGTAGAAGGAAATTCAAATTCACTAAGCAAGACCAGAGTGACAGGTCAAAGAGACACTGGTGGAACCTTGGTTTATGACCTTGAGTCACCCCTCAGGTCTGGAAATGAACTCACCTCCTGTGGACCAGTTTTCAACCACACAGTGGATAGAGCTGGGAGGGCAACACATGCAGTAGTACGGCAAGCACCCCTTGGAAGAATAAGCCCCTTAAGATCAACTGGGCAAAGTTCAGAAGGGTGAGGAAAGGAGAAATAGCAACCAGGAACATAAAGAGGAAGTTGGGAAAGTGATCTTACAAAGTGGGGATTGCAGGTAATAACAAGAAACAAAATGTGAATGGTTTATTGAAAGGAGAACTCATCTGCCCTGTGAAACCGCATCCAATTGAACATTTAAACAAAACATCACAAAAGAAACTCCTCAGGACTAATCAGGAGAGTAGTGATACTGGGAGGGGGAGGGGAAGGCAGGGGAGAAAGGGGTAAGTGATCTTAAGGATCGACACATAACCCCCTCCCAGAGGGACAGACAACAGAAAAGTGGGTGAAGAGAGATAACAGTCAGTGTAACACATGCTCAAGTAGAAAGCAAGTTTTTTTAAATGATTATGGCAACAAATGTCCTTGACATAATGGATAGGTGTGTGGATTGTGATGAGTTGTATGAGCCCCCAATAAAAAGATTTTTGAAAGAAAAAAAAAGAAAATGATGATGAGAACAAACATTAAATGTGCTGGACACAATGGATGACTGTATGGATTGTGATAAGGGCTGTATGAGTCCCTAATAAAAATATTTAAAAAAATAAATATTTTTTAAAAGAAAACCATTTCAGGTCACACCCCAACCCCCACCCCTGCATCTCAAGAACAATTGTTTTTTCCAATGTTCTTAAAACATTATAATGAACTATTAAATGGTGAGACCGCATCTCACAAAATTACCGCTATTTTATCCTAGGTCCATCATTACAGTTACATCGGAAGGATTGGAGTTGAGGTGGGTTTTGAGTCTGTGTTGGTTATTTTTTTCTTCACAGAAATGGTATTTTAAAATCCTTTTCCCTCATATCTGTAAGCTTGCTCAGGGAATATCGTCACTCTTGAAAATCCTTAATGTGGTGATTTGTTGATGTGAAGTGCCTTTGCGATGCTGTACTCACACACAACACCTCCCTGAGACAGAATGGAGCAGCTGCCATTTTTGCAGAACTAGATCACCGGCTCTTTCGCTCACAGACCCTGAATGGGATCTGATTCCGAATCCACTGAACTAAGCAGCAAAGTGCTTACTTGATTGTACCACTTGTTGTTTTCAGCTGCCTTCCAGTAGAGGCTGGCATTTAGAGACCCTGTGTACAATGGAAGGAAACACTGCCTGGTTTTGTGCCATCCCCACACTCACTCCTTGGTTTGAGCTCATTGCTGCAGTCTCTGTATCCTGGGCCATCCTCTATTTCTTTGTCCGTCCACTTTACCATGTGAGAAGGACATGAGAAGGAGTCTCACCTTGCTTTCCTCTATGGACCATCCTGACTGTACTTCTTCTAAGACTGATCGTTTATCTTGGTGACCACAATTCAAGTGCATTGATTCTCCTTGAGTCTTACACATTCAATGTCCAACTTTCACATGCCTATGAGGCAACTGAAAATACTGTGGTTTGGATCTGGTGTAGTGAGTCCCCAAAGTCATCCTTACACTTCAACACTTGTACCACTCAAAAAGCAACAACAACAGCAACAACAAAAACCCAACAACCAAATCCACTGCCATCAACTTGAGGCCAACACTTAGGGACTCTACAGGGTACACTTAGGACAGGGTAGAACTTACTGGTCTTTGGAGTTTCTAAACATGGTGCTTGCATCTGTATCCTGACCATTTTTTATCTGCACTGTATTTACAAGTGTAGAGAGCCTTGTTTTTCTCCCTTGTACTACTAGAGATTTTTCAGTCTAGCTAGTTAGCTTGTTCAAAACCCTAGGCTCTGAGACTACCTTGGGAAGAGATAGCACCCATTAGTACATGTCCATGTTACACTGATATAATTTTCCTACTTTCTCTGCAAGTTATCTCAAGAATGCACTGCATCATTATTAATGATCACCTATTAGAAAATTAGTAAAAATAAATAGCTATATAAGGTGTTCTTATTTATCAGAAAATTTTCATGTTTATGATGAAAACTATAGTCTTTATGTTACTCTGACCACCAGAAACTTTTATTATGGAAAATTTGCAAGTTGTTTGAGATATTTTTGTAGAGTAGTGCAGGGTCTGTCAACTAAACATGATTCGTCTAGCCCAAGTCTCTGTAACTCCCACCAAATGGTCTTTTCTTGCATGACTGTGTGTAAGAAGTAGGGACAGGTACACATAGCATTCAGTTGGGAGAGATGGTGGACAGGATTCATTATGATGATAGACACCACTCCTGTATTTTAGCTGGTATAACATGAATCCACTAAAATTCAGGAGTGGGGATTTGGTGAAAAGTTAGAGCCAAAAGTGTATTGTATCCTCAGGATATTTGACCCTTGTGCAGTGTTGCTCCTTGACCCAGAAGACAGGAAAGACATCATAAGAGCAGCTGCAGCAGAACCAGGAATCAGAGCATGGGATAAAGTAGTGGACTTCCTAGCTCACAGAGCAAGGACAGCTGTGTGTTTGGGGACAGGAAGCTAGCTTTTCGAGTGGCATCTCTCTGATGACATAATTGGGGAGTTGGGTTCACTGACCTACAGTGCTTGAGCTGAATGCCTTTGTGTTGAGGCAATACTTTTTGTAGTCCATCCTGACTGAACATCTGTATCCTGAGCATTTCTTATCTGCATTGCAACCCATTAACTTCCTGAATCAATCCAATAATCATGAATATTACCTGGGAATTTTTTGTGGCCACTGTAATGAATTACCAGATTGAGATGACATAATGTCAAGAATGTTGTTTAAGTGATACAGATGACAGAATGCAAATATTCAAGACTTGGTATCAGAGTTTGCAATGGAATATGCAACCAGACTCTGAGCTACATATGTCTGAATAGTAGATAAGTATCTATCCTTCAAAGTGATGGAAATGTGTCTCTACTTTGAAATAGTCAGACCCTCCCTACTTGAAACACAGTCTTCATCACAATCATATATACTTTCTGCATGTACAGACTTTATTTTATTACTTTTAAGTCATTTTATTTTGGGGCTCATACACCTCTTATCACAATCTATCCATCCATCCATTGTGTCAAGCACATTTGTTCCCATCAAAAATTTCAAAACATTTTCTTTCTACGTAAGCCCATGGTATCAGCTTCTCATTTTTCCCTTCCCCTTGATAGTGTATAAATTATTATTATTTTTGAATGTTTTATACTGCTGTCTCCCTTTACCCTCTTTTCTGTTGTTCATCCCCCTGAGAAGGGTTTATAGATAGATCATTGTAATTAGTTCTCCCTTCCTCTGCCCGCCTTGCAGCCAGATTTGTAAGGTAGAATTGGGATCATGATAGTGGGGTGGGTGGGAAGAAGTAAAGAACTAGATGAAAGTTATATAGTTCATTGATGTTATACTATACCCTAACTGGCTCATCTCCTCCCCAAGATCCTTCTGTTAGGAGATGTTCAAATGCCTACAGATGGGCTTTGGGTCTCCACGCCACACTCCCCATCATTCACAATAACGTAATTTTTTTGTTCTGGGTCTTTGATGCCTGATACCTGATCCTATCAACACCTATGTCTTTAAAAAAAGTATTTGAGCCTTTCTCTATACAAAATGAAAGCTAAATAAGAATTTTATGTATCTGGCCTAACTTTCCTTTTAAATATATTTTATTATGTTCTGATGAGGGTTTACATAGAAAATTAGATCCCTGTTAAGCAATTTCTATGCATCTTGTTCAATGACATTGGCTACATTTTTCACATTATATCAATTTTAGTGGCTTTCTTAATATCTATTCACAAATTGTACACCTCCATGGTTAGATTATTTTTATAATAAGTTATATATACATCATCACAATGAGCCCCACTTCCCCCCCATCTCCCTTATCACCCACCCCTACATCTCTGACAAACTATTGTATCAGTTATTCTCTCTATTCATCTACTCCATCTGTGCTTCATAAACTTTAGCAATAAAAACAGTAACAATTATAAAGAAAAACAAGGTGAGCTGAGACCTGGTGGTGCAATGGCTGTGTGCGGGACTATGGCCCACAGGGTTGACTGTTCAAATCCAGCATCAGCTCTCCAGGAGCAAGGCTGGGCTTCCTACTCCTACCAGGGTAATGATGAGGAAAAAAGAAAACAAGAAAAACAAGGTAAAATGCCAAGAATAAAATAATAATAGAAAATTAAAAATAAGGCATAAGAAAGAAAATACCATCATGAGTATTTTAAAAGCTATGAAGGAAATTTTTGTCATGAAATAAGTAATACATGATTGACACTCGATCAAATTCAGGTTGGGGCAAGAGAAAGGTCAACTGACCAAGTGTCAAATTTTGCCATGTTTGATCCACTATATTAAGTTTACAATAAATTCTGCCTGCTGTGGCTGGAAAGGGTGTGGCAGAGGTTTCATCTAACTGGATACGCCACAGATGGATTCTGTCCCCCACAACCCTCTACAAATTGAGTGTTTACAATTTGAGCTCTGATACTTTTCCATTTGTCATATTTGTTTTTTTTTCTTATTGCTATGTTTTGGTCACACCAGCTGGTGAGCTTCTTCCATGTGGACTTCATTTACCCCTCACGTAGAGAGCTGCTTGTTTGAAAACAAGCGTTTAAGACTCCAGACATTATTCCAATTGATAGCTGGCCACCATCTGCTTTCTTCACCACACTTTGCTTTAGCACCTCTATTTTCAGTGGTGCTTTCATGAAGATGAGTACTGAGCACTGATCTTTCTAAAAATGAATCGGTCTTCAGCTTTATTTTCCATGGTCTTTTATTCTGAAATGTTTTAGGAAAAGTTGTGTAGAGCATATCATTAGTTTCCCATTCAATAACTTAGGCACATTTTGATTCAATTTACCCATTCCCATCCCTTCAATGTGCTCTGTTTTATCTCCCTTCCTCTCCATATTCCATGTCGTTATCCCTCCTTCTTTCCCAACCACATCTCCTTGGGTAAATGCTAAAGTTTGATCTTAAATGTTTGACTATTCCAATAAAGTAGTGATTACTTTCCAGCATGAAGGGTATCTGGATGGAAAAGCAAACAATATGCAGAATTCAAAATTATAAAAGAGACCAGGCTTATTGGTGGCAGAGAAAAACATGGGAGATCTCCCCCCAAGACAATGGTCTTTTGATGCAAGGATGGTAAAACTTCATCTTACAGACGTTAGACACATTTCTGTGACAGACTATCATGCTTGGTCAGGTAGTGAGGCAGCAAAAAAAGATCTTCACCAAGATGGACTGACACAGTGGCTGAACTGATGGGTTCATACATAAGAACACTTGTGAAAGGACACTTCATCTGGTCTAGGATATAGCCTACACAGGCATCCTGGTCCAAAGAATGTGTTCCATTTTGGGATCCTCTAATTTTAATCAACTTACATCTCCCCTTCCACCTGACAACTTGCCCTGATAGAAGTGGAGCTGCTTGGAAAAACCAAGGACTCCACTAGCTGAACTGCAAAAGGTTCAGTTCTGTTGGGTGGATTTTCAAGTCATCTTTACACATTAATTGAACAATTCTTTGCAAGATTTTAGCTCAGCCAACCAATGTATTAAAGTTAGGGACTGTGAAAGTTGGACATGTGTATGTAAAAGTTGACACTTGAATCAGGAAGACTGCAGAAGACTTTATGCACTTGAGTTGTGGTGGTAATGATGGACATTGAAGGGACTGTACACTGCTTGCAGAACAAACAAATCTTCTTGCAAGAAGTAAGAAGGATAAGAGACTTTGTCTCATGCACTTTGGGTGTGTTATCTGGAAAGACCAGTCCCTATAAAAGGGTTTCATGCTTGGTAAAGTAGAAGGACTGCCAATGAAAAGGTCCTCAATGAGATGGATGGACACAGTGCCTTGACAATGGGCTCAACATCACAACCATTGTGAGTGTGGTGTAATGTAAGGCAGGGTTTCCTTCTTTGGGCATAAGGTCACTCTGTGTTGTCACCAACTCTACCATGCCTTACAACAGCAACAGGAGAGAGAGGTTCACCTTATGTTCTAGTGGAAGAAAGGGAGGCTCAGGGGAACTGAGAAGATTACCCAGAAGCAAGGAGTGATGGGTATTCAGATACAGTCAGTGGGGCATCTTCATGGACTTCTTTCTTTCCTGAAGCTGCATGTACACATGTACAGGCATACCAGAAGGGGCAGAGCACCCAGGGAGCCCTGAGTGACAATTCCACTTCACATTGCTGCATGGCATTCATGGCACCCATGATGATGTCACACAGTAACACTGCCCTGACTTGAGGTGATTTTTATGTGTAAACTCATGAAAACGGATCTTGATAGAAAAGACTTTAATTTCTTCCTTCCTTCCTCCTCCACCTCTATGTTTCTCTCAATTCTTCTGCCCTCTCCCCCTCCCCTGTGTCTGTCTCTTTCTTTCAAAGGGCATTTGTCTAATTACCAACTGGAGACTTTTTGTCCCCAAAGCAATCTTGATGCAGAATGTTCTTCCTATTCTGGTTGTCTGGTGCGGAAATGGAAGATATTAAATCAAGATTTGCTCTCTGGACCAAAAAAAAAAATCCACAGAATCAAATTCAATTGGGTAAAAAGTGCCCCACAAACTGGAACATATTCAAGTCAGGGTGAATAAAGGACAGAAGCCATTGAAACCCAACTTTGCTTCAAATTCCAATGTGGGTTAATTTTGAAGGAAGGCAAAAGCACTTTTGCCTGCACTTTAAGCAGGATCCCGGCCTTGGATACGCAATGAACTTGGCCTGGAAATATTTTATGTATAACAATTTCTTCCTTTCACAGTTTGAGAGTTTTATCGGCTTAGGACCCACATCAACACATTGTGGATGCAAAAGGGATATGTCTGGGAACATCGGAGGAGGTGCTTTTCAAAAACACAATTACAATGTCAGAGCAAATCAGCTGGTGCTTCTTCTGGAATTTCATGTGCCATGGGGAGGGACTCTCCAAGACCTTCGCAGTATCCATGTAATTGTTGGAAGAGGCATTTATCCACTCGTGCAGTTGGGACCACACTCTGGTAGGGTGTTGCTGTCGGGAAAATCATGGGGGAGAACATAATTGACACAAGGTTTCAGGATAGGATTCAAACTCATTAGTCCATCATGAGTGAGACAGCTACAGAAAAGCCAGAACCTTCTGAGCCAGCCATTGTCATGAAAGGGCTCTTGGTGTTGTTGAGTGGATGCCTTTGCATGAAGAAGCCGTGCCCTGCATGCTAGGATGGACAGACTAGAACTTGACTCCATAGGGGTTTTAAGACAAGGAGCTTGTGAGAGTTCAAACCTGTTGACTGTTATAGAAATATGAGGGGTTCTGGTGATGCAATCCACTATGCAATGGGCTGTTCATTTCAAATTCAGCAGTTTGAAACCCGCAGCCTCTCTCCTGAAGAGAGATGAGACTTTTCTGCTTCTAAAAGAGTTGTCATCTTGAACAAGCATGGTGGCCATTCTTCTCTGTCCTATAGGGTCCCCGAGAGTCAGGAATGTCTTCAGGGCAGTGAGTTTGTATTCTTTGATTTTGAGCAACCTGATCGGGTTCTGGTTGGGTCTGTGATCAGTGCCTTGATTGGTTTCATTGCCCAGCGACTCCTTCTCAGCTTTCTGTGTGTTTCAGTGCCTAATCCCCTTCTCTCTCAGCCAGTGCACATGGTTTGAGAGCTAGGAACCAGTCATGATGTTTCAGGGATTCAATTCCCTAAACTAACCCAGAATGTTTTCAGGGGCACATCCCACCACTCACCTGTCACTCTGTCATACTGTGGTGGCTTGTGCATTGCTATGATGATTCCGCAAGCTCTGTCACTGGTATTTCAAATACCAGCAGTGTCCCCCTAAGTTAACAGGCTTTAACAGAACTCCCAGAATGAGAGCAGCAGATGAAGAAGAAATAGACTGTCCACTTCTGATGAATTGCAGTTAGCAGTGGAAGATCATCAGATAATGACAAACTAAGAACAGCAGCAGGGCATCTTCAGAGATAGTGCCAGGAGATGAGCCCCAAACAGGAAGTCCCTGGACATGATTGACTGACACAGTGGCTACAGCAATGGACTACAGGGCACCCCACAGCAAAGAGTCAAAGTCCAGGATATGTCGCCTTGTCCCCTTCTGAACCAGTCACTTTTGCAAACACTTTGGAGGCCTGAGAGAAACAAAGAAGCTTCTTCCAAGAAATAGCATCAATTACCTCTATTTGCTACAGATACAATATTTTATGCATTAAGTACACCATTAATATATACAAACACTCAATGTTGTACAGTATTTTATTAAATTCACTTATCTTGCCCTTTCACTTTATGATTGCATTACAGCATATAAAGCACTACCAACACATCTTATGTCAGATAATTGCATTTCTTCTCTTTAGTTTTCTTTTCTTTTCTCCATGCCCCCTGCTCTCAAAAACACAATCTACTCATAATTGCACCTCCCACGGGTTGGACTCAGCCCCTGAGTGTCTCAGAGTAGAATTTGGCTCCATGGGGGTTTCAGTCCCTGGTTTTCTGAGAAGATGGTCACAGGACTTCTGGATGAAGTAGTTTTGACTGGACTTAAAGCTCTGCACTACTCAGAAACTCCAACATCATGTGAAAACAGATGCAGATATCAGCAAGAAAAATATACTGCCATCAAGGCCATTCAGAATTCTAGCAACTGCATAGGACAAAGTGTAATGGCCCTTTGGGGACTTCCAAGACTTTCAGTCTGTATGGTAGCAGAAATCCCCATCTTCTTTCCATAGAAGAACTGGTGGATTTGAGCCACTGCTCTTGCAGTTAACAGCTCAGAAGCCTACAATGTCACCAGGGCTCCATCCAGACATGAACATTCACACAAAGTATCCCTAGCCAGAACATAATCCTTCATGTTCACATTGAACTAAAATGAATGAAATCTGGGAGGATTCTTTGATTTGCATGTGTTTTTTCAAGGTTGGAGAAGTGAGTCCTGAGACCCAGTGTAGTACCAAAGTCCAGAGAGGCAAGACAACTTCTTGTAGGACCAACAGAAGGCTCACTTCCAGAATGGAATTTTTCTGAGACAGTCACTGATTCCAAATCAGACCTTTGCCCTACAAATGCCACATCCCCTGTGAATGGGATAAGTCGTTAAAGTGAAAAGTATCAAGTGTGTAAAGACAATTACTGCAAGTTTTAGGGGGGAAATGATAATATAAAATAAGACAAATGTTTACCAGATTTACAGATCTGCAAACTGATGTGGGAATGTAAAACTGAATTATTTAGTTGTCCGTGAAAATGACAGCTTAAATGATATGAGTACACTTCAATGACCCTAGGTATAAAGATTTTAAGGACATCACTGACTGATGCATCCCCAGAGAGGGAACCAGTGGCACCCACAGGACCATTGCTGTATGGCATCGGTCCCCTGCATGTCCTTGTTCTGTCAGGAAGACTGGCTCTGTCTGTCTCTGAGTCCGACTTAGCTTTCATTTATCCTTCCTCCTTTCCACCTCCCCATCTTACTGTTGATTTCTTCTTTCATGAAGCTTGTCTCCCAAGCCTGCTCTGTGACCAGGACTGCGCAAGCCACCTTCTCACTTATTATAGATAGAACAGTGTCTCCCCAACAAATATTTATTGAAATCTGTACCCAGGTGCCTACAAAGCTGACACTTTGGATACATAGCGATTTTCTTTTGTTTTCCATGAGGTTGTACCAGGATAGGGCAGGCCCTAAGCTTAGACACTTCAGGGTAATTATTGACCCAACAGAGGAGACACAGAGGCACCACAGGGCACAGGAGAAGGTGTCATCGGATCACACACATGAGAGTGGTATCTACAAGACCTGTAATATCAAAGATTCCCAGCAGCTCCCAGGAACTGGACTAGCTAAGGAGTATTCTCCCCCTGGAGTCATACTCTGATTTCCAACTTCCAGCCTCCTCCGCTGATGACAAATGAAATTCTGCTCTTATAGCCACCCATTTTGGGTCCTTTCTCTTCTTTGTTTGTAGTAGTGGATCATGCAGAGGAACCCTGGGGGTCTCCTGGTTCCATGTTGGGCTGCTGAGCACAAGATCAGCATCTGGAAATCTCCAACCACTCCTTGGGAGAAGAGGAGGCTTTCTGCTTCTGTAAGAGTAACATCTTCAGAGACATACAGGTGCAGTTCTACCCTGGTGAGTGAAGTGAACAGAATGGTCATGAGGGAGGTCCCTGAGATCTCTATATGTTCAGGGACACTATGAGCAGAAATTGCCATCATGTAACTGACCCATTTATCTGGAAACATGGACCTGCCCATGTGAAAAGCCTCTCACCTGGAACTTAGAAGCAAAATGGTCCTCAGACAGTGGCAGAGCAGAATGGCTGACCATGCTGGATTGTTGGGCTGCCATCTTATGCTTTTCCTTCCTTGTCTTCAAACCAGGTGGAGTCAGACAAGATATTACCAGACATCTTAATGAGAGACTCACAGGGTTTTTCTGCCGCTTGACTCCTTGGAGAACAAAGCAAGCAATGCTTTAATGAACAAACCCATTTGCACCTCAGGCTTGATTTTCTTACATGGTACTTCCTTGGCCTGTGTCCACATGGGAAGAAATATGGCACTGAAAAGGAAGACTCATGCTTTTAACTTCTGAAGAAGAAGCCTTGCTTATTCAAGATGCAAAAATCAAAGAGTCACATTCCATATGTTGTTTTAGAAATGAAATGGGAAAATGGGAACCGGTACCCCCAAATGAAAGCATAAGAAATGCAGGGATTTTTGGAGAATGGGACAAGAAAATAGACAAAGGGTGTATGTTCAGTGAGAACCTTGTTTTATATATCTACTTATTCATATCTATTATGAATGCATGCATTTACTCAAAGGGTAGTCACACATGAACACACATGCATACACAAGTGCATAGAAACATGTGATTCTTAAACAACCTTAGATTTTCATTCATTCACTCATTTGTTGCTTTTCCCTTTCACCTGTGTTTCCTTCTTTAATTATTCCCAACAGAGCAGTGGTTTCAAGGCGACAAGCATTCTATTCCTTGGCATTCTTGTCTGTTCTTTTGATAAGCCTCTGAGCCCATCCTGATTACTGCCAGGAGAAGGGCTAATGCTCTATAAGATCAAGTTGACTATAAGAGAAAAGAGCTGGAGAGGAACAATGAATTGGGGCATTCCAGATACCCTTTTGGCCCTGCAACAGGAGCCCAGAGGGCAAGGTGACCTTGTGAAAGGGAAGGTTTTTGTCCTTGGCACACACAAATAGATAGGTTAAGAAGAGAGACAGAACCATAGAGCACAGAATCCTCAAAGAAAGAGGTGGAGGCTAGCAAAAGGGGTGTTCAACTCTCCTACAGTAGTCTCTGCCTTAAAATCAAGCCACCACACAAAGGGAAGAGAACTCAGAGGTGATACCTGTTACTGCCTAGGGAATTTAGTCTAGGCTCATGGAGACCCCGCGGCTTCCAAAGGTTGGTGTGAGGGAAGCAAATACCAGAAACTTTCCTCTGTGCCACCTTGGCGTTGACCTGAACTTCCAATCTTTTGAGTAGCAGCTGCCCATGCACTTTGTTTGGGGCAGCTGAGGGTCTCTACCCCATAGGCAGGAGACAGGGACTCATGATCACTGTGGGAGGCATAGAATTGCCAGCTCTCTAGGGTTTCCAGCACCATCACCATGTATGGGAACAGAGAACTTGGACTTTTCCCTAAGGAGCACCTGGTGGATTTTAACTGCCAGGTTTGGAATTAGCAGTGCAATGGCTACTTGGATACTTGGCTACTTAGGATAACTTGGCATAGTGTGAAGGGACTCTTTACCTACTTAGGGTCATTGAGTCATTTCCCTACAGTTCTAGTGACTGTATAGGACAGACTAGAATTGCCCCTTTGTAGTCCTGAGGCTGAATTCATTATGGGAGCAGAGTGCTCCCAGGTGAACTACCGACCTAGAGGCTAGCTGCTAAGCTCAGCACAGAGCCAACCCACCATGCCATCCGGGCTCCTTGAAGACTCTCCCAGGAGATGATAAGGAAGCCTACTGGTGTGAGTCACCTAGGGTGAAATTCATTTCTCAGGAACTAGGAGTACTGTTGTGAACTATTTGGGGGAGAAAGAATCGTAGCCAGAAGAGGAAATGGTTAGCTAACCCAGGCCTGGTCATCTATTTCTTCTGGATCAACATATGGAATGATATTTATGATAAAATTTTGTTGATTTCCATATTTTTGTCAGTTGATCCTGACTCACAGCTACCCTGTGGGATTCTGGAGACTGTGAACCTCTTTGGGAGGAGACAGTCTCCTCTCTCTTCCAGGGAGCTGTTGCTGTGTTTGAGCCATTGATCTTGTGGATAGCAGTCCATGTTTACCTGACAGGGCCACCAGGGCTCCTAGTGTTTGTGACATTGCTAGCACATTACTTTATCTGTATAGATTGTAAGTACACCAAGTCAATTTAAAATAATACCATAGTCACCCTGGCAGTGCAGTAGTTTAGGCCATTAACCTGGAGGTGGTTTGGTTTTTGAGGGAGAAAATGGTGGCAGTCTGCTTCTATAAAGACCACAACCTAGGGACCCTAGTTAACATTTAACCACAATAATTTAGAGACCAT
The DNA here is from genome assembly GCA_004026705.1 of Nesogale talazaci. NCBI lineage: Eukaryota > Metazoa > Chordata > Mammalia > Afrosoricida > Tenrecidae > Nesogale > Nesogale talazaci. The sequence goes on from PVJH01003524.1 coordinate 64,185, forward strand.
TATGATCTGCTCAAAGCAAAACCATACACCAAATCCAAAAAACGTCCTCTTTATTCAGGTGTCACTTTTGCCACCTGTTTCTATCACGAGGCAGGGTTTTTCCCCTGCGCAGAATGGAGGGGAGAAGAAGGCAAGAGGGAGAGTCCAGGGATGGTGTTAATATACTTACTTATAGGGTCAGGATCTGTGCTGTTTCAAATGCCTATAAGAGCTCACCCTTGTTCTTCAGCCAGGAGCCTGAAGGTTGCTGGGCTATTTATGCAGCGTGCAAGGACACACAGAGGTATACGGAGGAGAAGAGGGGAATTCAGAAGGATGTGTAGAGAAAGCGTTGCTGCCCATTGGACATGAACTTCAAGCACTGCCCTCCAGCCTTCACTGGGGGCTTTGAGCTAAAGCTGAGCCGCGTACTCATGGTCTGTTTAATGTGGATTGTCAAGTCAAGGAAGGTACTGTTATTTTGTAGCTGAGCACTGTTCAGGGCTTGCACAAGAGTCTGTCAAGCCAAAGAGCTTCCTTTGGTTCAAGTTGAAAGCGCTCCTCCTCGATGTCAGTGCCCCTGTCCTTCCCCATGTGTGACTTACTTCTTGTGCTGATTCATTTCTGCACATTCCTTTTATCCAAGACCCTTTCCAAGGAGAAAAGCAGTGTTCAGCTCAATTTTCTCATTTTACATTCTCACAAGTGGTCCTCTGCTTGTGCTTGGATGGTTTGTCATAGTTAGAGGACGCCCCGAGCCTGAAGCTGTCATGCTGATTTAGGTCTGTGGTGAGTCCACAGGATGGAGCAGAACTGCCTCCGTTGGACTGTCTACGTTGCTCTCCTCCGGAAAGCCAGTCCCCAAGCCTTCCTCCCTCAGAGTTGCTGCCGAGTTCAAGATGCTGTCCTTGCAGCTGGCAGCTGAGCATCTGTCGGACGACTGGGGTTCCTTAGAGGGGACAGTGAAACCCCAAAACCAAACTCACTGCTGTCGATTCCACTCTGCCTTATAGCAACTCTGTGTAGGATTTTGGACACCATGAATCTGCATGGAAGCAGACAGCCTCTTCCATTTCCTAGAGAGCGGCTGATGGGTTTGAACCATTGTTCTTGTTTTGTGTCGCCCAAGCTTTACCAGGCATTGCCACGGAAGCCCTGAGATGAGGGTTCTAACAAAACAAAAATTCACTGCCACAGAGTTGAATACCACTCACGGCAACCCTACAGGACAGGGTAGAACTACCCCCATGGGCTTCGGAGACAGTCACTCTTTATGGGAGTAGAAGGCCCCCTTTCTCCCGTGCAGTGGGCTGTGGTTAGTAGCCCCATGCTTGGCCACTTGGCCACCAGAGAGCCTTCTTCCAGAAAAGCCCTTTTTCAAAAGTGATGGCAAGATAATTGGATCAATCCAAATCATTCAATGCTTACAGAAGAGACTATAAAAGTGATATTTGCGCTCATAGTGATGTGTCAACAATGCATCATGTGTTTTTAAAATTCTACAATCTAGCTACATTGTAATATTTTGACTTCCATGAGCTGAACCAGTCCATTGCAATGTGAAGTACTATCTTAATGCCTTGCAGTGCTAATGGTTGTATTTCTTCTTCTTCTTCTTCACACACACACACACACACACACAGTTCAAGGGGAAATTCTCTGTCATTACATAAATACCTTCTTCTTCGGATCATCACATCTCAAACCTTGCCCACATGGGCCCCAGCACTTGAAACCCCTACAAGGGGCAGTTCTATTCAGTTCTCTTCTATCCACAAGTGTGCTTTCTTCAGCCTGGAGCAAGAGGCAGAGGAGCCTGCGGTGGGTTTGTCTTGGGGCCTGAGATCTGAGGCAGCCCCAGCTCTTTCACGCAGAAAAGCAGAGAAAGAGCCTTCAGGAGCCTGTTGGCGTGCAGCTTGAGTAGGCAGATTCATGAAACTGGCAGCGATTTGGATTAAATTTAAACCGTTCCACACAGCCTGACTTTTCATTAGAGCTGGGTGTGCAGTGCAAACCACACATTTGAATAGAACTCGGGTCTTTAAGAATTTCCCCTATGCACAAATCTAAATTGAGCTCTGAGCTTGATCTCAGAATGCACGGTGGGTCAATTTACATTCGGTATCAAAAGGCCGTGAAGGTGGGGGCCCACCGTGCCTTTTGAATCTGAGCTTTGGATTAGGGTTTATTAATATCAGGGCCCACGAGCAGGCAGCTCGCTCCTTTCCAACTTATTAAATTATGAGACTTAAAGTCCTCACTCAGAGGGCCCCAGGGAGACAATTGAAATCCCTGGAGAAAAAAGCAAGAAGAGTTTGACGTGTAGAACCCACACACTCATCCTTAAAATGAAAATCTCACTGGGTGATACTCAGGCCTTTCACAGTCCCAGAAATGAAGATTTCTATTTTACTTAATAGACACCAAGAGCACATTTGATCCTAATACTTTTTTAAAAAGGGGGGGTTCTTTTTGATCTGAGCGTAGATGCTAACATCATCTTTTTGCTTTGCAAAAATTCACGTATCTCTGTCTCTGTTTCTCTCTTCTGACTAACAGCATACATGGGACATTAAAAATCCTAAGCCTTGGAGCTTATTTGAATATTTTAACAGATTTGCATCTTATCATACAGGGGTCAGGTGACAAGAGATGAGCCAGGAGGCTGTGGAGCATCCCTGCTGGGCAGGCTCCACCATCAGGGACGATCAGCCCTCCTCTGTCTTCTGCACTGGAGACTGCAGCAACACAGGTTGGCTGAAGTGTCTGAATAAAAACTGCTCATAGAGGTCATCGGGGATTTCAAGTTAGCAGTGTGGATAATGGAGTCAACAGGAAATCTTACCATCATGTCTTGCTAAACTAAACCACAGTCCAGCCCACTGCCATGGGGTCCAGCCTGAGTTACAATGGCCCAATGGAACAGAGCAAAAGAGCTTTCCAGGGTTTCTGAAGTCACAAGTCTTTAAGGGAACAGAGACCCCCCCATGTTTCTGCCCTGGAGGCGGTTTCTGACTGCTGCGTCGTGGTTAGCAGTCCACCATATGACCAAGCATGTTACTCAGGGGCTAGCAGGAGTCAACTACACTTTCCATGCCAATGAAACAACATTTCCTCAAGCCATATAGTTATTTGAAGAGCTCAACAGTCTCCAGCTGTTGAATTGTGATTATAGAGATGTGTATCCATCTATATATGCATATGCATATATGTGTATGGATGCATATGTTGTAATGAATATATATTCACAGATTCTGTAATGCATACATGAATTCATAGATGTGTATTTCAGTAGATGATGGAATGAATAGCGTGCATCATATCCAATACACTAAAACTGACATGAGATTGCCTACTAATAATGAATACAAAAAAAGTCCATCCTGTGGTCCCTCCAAAGTTTCTGATTCACAATAATAAAGTTTTGCCTAATTACAGAGCTCATGTAATCGCTCAGTTGTTTTTCTTTCCCTCTGCTTCTTGGCTCACTACTGACATCAAGTTTCATGTTTTTCCAAATGATTGCCTTATTGTGGGCTGCTCTCTCTCTCTCTCTCTCTCTCTCTTTTAAATTCAGGCACTCCAGGGATACACACCTCCCTCCTTCCCTGAAGGCAGGCAGAGCTAGTAAGACAATGAAGGAGACCTCAGGTCTGGAAATAGGGAGAGAGATGAGCAGCCTGTGGTGTGATAGCCTCTGGCTGAGTCCCAGGACTCTCCAATCTTCCTTAGAGGTTAAGAGAACTTGTCATTTGGGACTTAGAGCTAGGAATTATTACAGCTGAATGACAGAGTATCTCACTCATTTTTTCCCCCAATTTGTATTCTAATTTTGGTAGGTGAATACATGACTAAATATATGTAAAGCAACCATTAAAATGTTATCAAGAAATAACAATCATGCTTTATTAAAAGGGGTAAAATGCTTCATCTGAAATAAAAAAAAAATGAAGAAAGGCAGCCTAGAGGAATTTACTTTTCTTTGAGAAAGACAAATGCTGGCCATGGCTGTGGGTTCCTTGACTGAAGAATCAATGAAGGTGTTCTCTTCAAATCTAAAAGTGGAATGGAGTTTTCTGTGAGCTCCCACAGCCTGGGACTAGCTGCCTTGAGCATGACCCTGTGCTAAGACACAGGCCAATAGAAAAAGTTGCCAATAGAGGCTGAGAAAGGGGCTTCAAAGCTCACTTCACCCTCTCCAGGACCACCTCACTTTTGAATGCAGAGCCAGAAAGAGAGACTTAATCTGAGATCCCACTGCTAAGGCAAGACCTCGCCAGGTGAGACTGACCAGGCTTGGGTGCTGGGAGTAATGGTCTGGTCACAGCTGCCCAGAGTGATTCAGACTCATCTACTCTCCATGCCCACCCAGTGCTCTCCAAAAGCTCACCACCTGCCAAGGACTCTGCAGAGGAGAAGGACCATGGATGCCCAGCTGGGCAGAAGGTGTCTCATAGACCCTTTCTAGCCTCTACTATGATCCTTCTGTTTCCATACCTGGTGGTGACAGTCTGGAGAGTGCGGATCATGTCTGGACAAACAGATGGAAACAGCAGTCTCAAGGTCTTCTTTGCAATCACCTGGTGCCCCTCTCTACACCCAGAACCAGAACTTCAAGAGGAGATGCCTGGTCAACTTGAGACTTTGGACCAGACCAACAACTTGGTTGGACTGGGGAAACTTACCCAATTCTTTAGAGCATTGGGTCTCATGTTGTACAGGGTTGCCCCTCAAAACAAAGGAACAATAGATTTAATAATATAAACAAGCCTGCCTTCACTTGGTCAAGCCCTCACTTCTGGTCAACCCTGGAGAAATCACCATAGTCACTCTGCATTCAACTCAGAAATGTCCAAGTGGCCTGGAGAGCTGCCTTCCCTTCTCATACTTCCCTTCTTTCACTTCTCTCACCTTCTGGTGTCTCAGCAGGACATCAGAACTCCTTCTCCTGGATGTCCATCTGAGTCTCAGTGTCTTGAACTCAGAGATCCTCCAATCAGACTTCCTTATCTCATCCTAGTAAACATCCTACTACATTAGAGGCTCCATGGACATCTACTGGCTGTGGAATCTCAGCAAAGCTTGTAGGTATGACTGATTTCATGTTCAGCTTGGCTAAACAATGATTGGCAGTGGTTTGAAAACAGTCATTGTCCCATCATATATTGCAATGTAATGAAATGGTGTGTAGTGTAGCATTGTAGTATAATGACTTTCCATAATGCAATGACATGACCAGTTGAAGGTCACATTCCTTAGGCTGTGGTCTGCCTTCAGATTATAAATAGATATTTTGGCAGAAGACATTCTCTCTCTTAACCTCATCCTTTCCTTTATCAGATCTGCATATCACAGGATAAAAGCCTTCAGGACTCTCTGGGCTGCTTCTTACCTGACAGATTTTGGAATGGTCAACATCCCCAAAATCCCATCACCATCAGCAGTCTGCATCCTCTCCCCTACTGTGGGTATCGATAATTGCCTGGGTTCACAATCAATGCTCCTGGAAGAAACAGTCAAGACATCAAAAGAAGCATTCCATTGGATACATCTTCTGTGCAAGACCTCTTTAAAATTTTGAGAAGTAAGCAGTTTACTTAATGTACATCTGGTCCAAGCCAGGTCATGATATTTTCATTTGCCCCATATGCATGCGAAAGTGGGACATTGAATGATAAAGACGGATGTAGAACTGATGTGTTTGAATTACTGTTGAAGAATTTTGACAGTAACTTGGATGGATAGAAGTACAAACAAATCAGCCTTGGAAGAACTATAGATAGCCAGATAGCTAGAGGCAAGGATGGGCAAACTTGTTCTCATATACTTTGGACATGTGGTCAAAAGAGACCAGTCCCTGGAGAAGGACATGTCGGGTAAAGTTGCAGGGCAGTGAGAGAGAAGAGGGTCCTCAAGATGATGGATTGACCCAGTGGCTGCAACAATGGATTGAAGCACAAGAACTATTGTGAGGATGGCCCAGGACTAAGCAAGGTTTGGTCAGAACCAACTTACTCCCACCAAATAACGACACTGATAGTGTGAGCCAATCACGTCATGTGCCTCAGTCTCTCTCTATGTATATATTGAATATGTATGTTAGAGATATATATTTGTCAACTGCCATACTGAAGTGGCTGCACTAGCAGGTGCATTGTCATGATGCCAAAATCAGTTCCCCATTGGCCACAAATCAGGTCTTTTTAGACACAGAGCATTATGCAATCTATTCAGAACCTCTAAATAGAATGCATGATTAACAGTCTGACCTGGTGAAATGGACTCCAAATGTACCAGGTGTCAACATTTTCATCCTTTCAGGGAGTTGATGCATGTCCAGAACTAGTTTTGTCATCAATCAACATTTCACCTTTATGGAAATGAGCAGACCACTCATCCACTTGAGTTCTTCCCCCAACACTGCCCTTGTAAGCTGTGTTCAACATCACAACTGTTTCTGTGGCAATATTCAAAGCAGGAAACAGAATTTCACAATCTCACGCTGTTCTCTTAAATCAGCCATCATTAAAAACAAGGTTCAAACAAAACGGCTTTTACCGAAAGATTCAGTATGACTAGAGACAACCTTCCTAGATGACATAACTGGATATACTAACTCAGAGCAAGTTGGTGGATGCTCAGTGGAGCTTTTTCCTGTGTGTTTGTTTGTTTGTTTTTGTTGGGGGCGATCATCTCTCATGTGTGTGTAGATGTGTGTGTGTATATATTTAACTTTTTCTTCTCTTAAAATCTCCGAGTCTCTCAGCAAATCTCCAGAACACTCCACAAGAATGTCACTGCATGTCACTTATCAGAGTCATTTCCCCTTTTGGCACTTTGAAATGTGGTGAGAAATCTCATCTTCCAAGTCCCAGAGGCATGATGACTCCACACCCAGATGGCAGGCTGACTTCTTGGCAGTAGCTTGGGTGAGTCTTCAAGCCGCACAGCCATCTGGACAGTGAAGAACAGGGTGGATAATGGATAGCCCTGTCTGCTACACACAACATAGACTGTCGAACAGTAGTGGGTCCCCACAGAGTGTTTGAAAGGAGCACTGCCATTGTTAGAAGACACCTGTAAACCACAACTGGCACAACATGCCTTGCTGCCTAAAGAAGAAGGGATATAAAAATGATGTGATGTTAAGGACTTGATTTGGTGCCCATCTCTTCTATCTGAGTCTTTCACTCAGTATGGGAAGGAGATCCTCTTCACAGAACTCTGAGGCAGCTGCCATTGCCTTCTTTCTTTCTCTTTGTCAACACCCCTGTCTATCTGCCCTGGACTTCTCTTTCCCCCAACTCCTCCTCTTTCTCTTTTCTCCCTGCCTCATCCTTTCCCTTATCGCTGTCCTTTCTTCTTCATTTGAGTGACCTTTTTGGAAGCCCTCAAGTTGCATAGGACACCTAATCACCGTGAAAATGTTGAGATCTCAGTGGATCTCATGGCGTGGGATCTTCTAAACTCTGTGCATCCTTACAAACTCTATGAATTGCCAGCAGCCATGACAGTGGGAAGGGCATGGGCAGCACTATGTTCTGTTATACACAAGTATAAGTCCTTCCTGAGTTGGAGCCTACAGCATGGCAACCAACAACTGTCTCAAGTTAGAGCTGGGACTTCTTGGGTTGCACTGGGGGAGCATCTGAAAGTGGCTATGGATGGGCCATGGGAATTCAGGCCTGGGAGTGCAGGGACCAGGAATCTAGTCTAATATACTCTGTTGCTTGTCTGGCTCTCTGTTTTTCCTCTCTTTCTCGTTTCTAACCATCTCTAACCCCTATTTGGATCTCAATGTCTTTGTCTCCCTCTGCTTCTCTGTGTTTCTGCCTCATCCTCTCTCTTTGTGTACTTGTTCTTCATTTCTCAGTACATGTATCCACGACACCACTCCCATCTCACTCCCGTATCTCATACTGCTCAGTTCTGCAGCCCTCCATTTCCACACCTCTTCTCACCTTGCTCCCCTTTGTTTTCTTCCCTTCCACTCCTAAATCAACAGATTCGACATCTTCAAATATACTTTACACCCCTATAAAAAATGATTTCAGTTATCTGACAAGATATGGGGTGCATTACACACGTAGAAAATCTATTATTGTCAGGTATCATCATGTTGGTTCTGATGCAAAACAATCCTATATGCAATAGAATGAAACCCTTCCCAATCTTGCATCCTACTCCAAAAGATTGTTTTTGTTTGAGCTCATCGTGAAGGCATTGTGTCAATTCCAACAATCTCACTGTATTGAGCATCCTCCTCCGCTTCACCATTCCTCTAGTTTACCAACATGATGGCCCTGTCTAAAGCTGGATAACATGGCGATGTCTTTGGGTAATGTGTCAAAATTATGTGAGACAATTTTTCTACTAAGGGATATTCTAAGTATTCTCTCTTGAAAAGAGTTTTGATTGTTCATCTGGTAGTCCTGGGCATGTGAAATATTCTCCCCTCTCACCCTGAGTCAAAAGCAACAAGTCTTAGGTCTTCTTTATTCATTTTCTAGTTTTCACATTTATATGAGGAAATGGAAAATACTGAGGCTTTGGTCAATCATACTATAGTAGTCTAAAAGGACATCTCTGATCTTTACACTTTTAAGGAGATATTTTGCAGAAGCTTTCATAGTGAGGTGCATAATTTGATTGTGTAACCCCTGCTTCCACAGGCATTGATTATGGATCAAGTAAAACAGCCTCTTTTACAACATCCATCTCTTCTCTAAGAAGTTGAACTTCCCAGAAAGCAACTTTATCATGTTATTGCCAATGGGAGGATCAGTGTTTTCTTTACCTTGGCATGTATTCCTTCCTGAAGGCTACAACTTGTTGATACATGTGGGAGTTTTCTTTATATTGAGGTGCCAGCCATACTAAAGGAGGTATTTTGTCTTCAACAACGAATGCTTCAAGAATTTTTCTTTTTCAGTGATGAAGTCTGTATTATCTGTATATTTCAGGTTGCCAATAAACCTTTCTCCAATCTTCATGCTACATTCCACTCCATGTAGTCCACCTTCTTGGGTGATTTACTTAGCATACACAGTAAATAAATATTGAAAAGGGATACAACACTGAAACATGCATTTTATAGTTTTAAACTAAAATGGGACAATAGGAGGAGATTACTCATACTCCCCACCATCACTCTTCTGTTCCTAGATGCTTCTTACCCCTTTCCGCAACCTATCTGCCTACACATCTGCCTTCCATCTCAACTTCACTGTGGGTCTTCTCTTCACTCAGCTCTCTTTTGTTACCTGTTTTGACATGACCTTGACCAACCAACATAAGGAATCTCATTTCTCTGAAGTGAGAGTTCAGGCAAGGTCCTTCCATGCTAGTTCAGTCTTAATTCCTGATGTCCATGTCTATGCCATACCCTTCATAAAGTACAGTACCTCTGTTTTCAGAGAAGGATCTCTTTGTTGATCATATGTTCCCCTCATTCGTTGCCCCTCACTATGTCATGAGATTCTCAGCTCTGGACAGTAAGAAGGGTCTTCTGGGTAGAAGATGAGCACATCACTTTAAAATTTTGGGTGACCATCAGGCTTGGACTTTTAAAGGTCTCCATGAAACAGTCTGTTGGAATCTTAGATGCCTCTGTGTTGTGAAGAGCCTCCTTTTTATTTTTCATTTTTGTCTCACAGGAACCAAGTGGTAATTATTGCTGCCAAGATGCCCTTCTGAGACTTGAATGGCCTTTTATCTACCATCCTCTAATTTTGACTTTGATAAAGAATGAGAGTATTAAAATGAATCATCATGAAGGAATTGGCTGGAGACGAGGACAAATTCTCATGGACTAGCTTCACAGGGGGATTTGCTGGCACTGGGTTTAGAAAACTGATGAAAATCAGAAAGAAGGATAATAGGACATACAGAAATTATGGTAAGAGTACCATAAATATGTGTTTGATTAGCAGAAATCAAATTTAATCCCCTAAGTAGTTTTGCTTGCAAGTCCATTCTGTTCCTATAGACTGGAGCTGCCCCAGACTTTCCAAGATTTTAATCCTGATGGATGGAGACTGTGATATATTTCATCCACACAACAACTGAAAGACCTTGTCAATGACTGGGTGCTTAACCATGGCATTTAGGAGGCCAGAAGTCTGAGGCCTTCTCCTGAGAACTCTGGAAAATGTGATAATTCCTTCTTGGAGGCAGTAGACACTGTCCCTTAACTTACTCCCTGGGAGATATTGCAGCTGCCTGGACACATGGCAACATGCTAATAGACACTGAGCCCTGGAAACTGCCAACCCTGGGATGCTTCTACTGCCACTGGATACATAAGACTCTGCACCCATTTCATGAGACTGAAGAGGACTTACAAATTAGTATTGGAAATACTGGCTAATATTGGACTTCTGACCTTGAACTGGAGTGGGCTGGGATATTTTCTTGATGTACAGTTGCTCTTATATATAAAGCTTTTTCTTAAATACCAGACTAACACAATGGTCTTTAGATTTTATGTCAACTTTATTTTGTGGAGGAATGGAGTCTAAACTGTCCATCAGGTCACAGAAGGATGATATCTCCAAGGTGTGTCCTTTTTATAAGCGATAAACAGGAGACTTCTGCTTTCTTCCATTGACTCTTTGTCTTCTGCTTGAGCGGGATCTCTCATCTGGTTCCTGGATCTCCTATTGTATCACCTAGTGATACCAGGGGACTAATGATAGTGGATTCATTCAGCAGACTTTGGACTTCTGCATCCACCAGTCTGTAACTGCTGCGGTCTCTACTTCAACAGTCTCCTTTCTAATTGTCACCACTTGTGAGTCAGGAAAAACCTGACTGAACAAGATGGTACTTACCTATTTCTCTACCTGTGTAAGCCATGTTTTTTATAAACATCGTCCTAGATACAAGGCATACAAGCATCATTGATTTTGCCTCTCTACAGAAGCTAATGCAACACTGGGGCCATTACATCTATGCTACCCCATCTCTGGGTGCACATTTAGAGATATCCATGTTGTGTGCTGGATCACATGTTCTCAGATTGGGCGTATATGTGTTTGTTCTCTCCAAAGCTGTTAATTGCAGTCTGTTCCACCTCCCTTACACTTTCCATTTCCCTTATCTACTTTTGGCATTGTGTTTCAACTTCCAATTTTTCTAGAATCACACTTCTTTTGTTTCATATTCGGATGGTTAGCATGTGTGCACAGCTTCTCCATCTCGTTTTGACCGTGTCACAACAGCAAATGAACAATGCAATTGATTTGCTGTGCTTGCTCTACTTTGAGGAGACAGTTGTTTCCAACCTGAGGTTCTCAGGGTTCTGCTACTCTTCATGATGTTTTCCCTGGAAAAGTATTCAGAAGGGAATAATCTCATTCTTTCTCCTATTCTACCTTAGTATTGAAACTCTGTTGACACTGTGTACCTGCTGGTATTTGAAATATTAATGACATAGATCCGGGCACCACAGTGACATGAAAGCTGCTACCGTATGATACAACAACAGGTGAATGGTAGACATAATCCATACATTGATTTAAGTACGTGTTGTTCTTTCTGCTAGGTGCGACTGAGTCAGTTCCAACCCAGAGCAACCCTGTGCACAGCAGAAGGAAACACTGCATGACCTTGTGCACCCTCACAACCGTTCCTATGCCTGAACCCACTGTGGCAGTCACTGTGTCAATGCAACTCCTGACACAGGGTTATTTTCTCTTTCACTGCCTTTTTACTTTACCAAACTCTGCAAAATTTTAAGATGTGGTCTCACTATCCTTAAATCTAAGGAGTTGTCTGTCCGCATTTCTTCCAAGACAGATGGTTTTTCCTTTTACCAGTCTGTGGAAATGCAATATTCCTTATCAGAACCGCAATTCAAACACATCGATTCTTCCTTGCTCTTCCTTATTCAGTGTTCTCCTTTCATATGGATATGAGGTGATTAAAAATACCATGGCTTGGGGCAGGCTTACCTTAGTCCTTAAAGTAATTTTATTTATACATCCTCAATATTATCCATTGAAGAAACTATGAAACAATTGCCAATTCAGAATGCCTTCTCTAAAATTGCTTTACTTGCTTCCATTCTGTACATTTATTTCATTTAACTTCCATGAACAGAACCCTCATCTTGAATATTAGTCTTATGAATTTGAGGAAAGGACTACAAAAATCCAACCACTTCAACAACATGATGGTCCCTGAAGAGGGGTTCAGGTATCTATGGCCAGGTATCTGAATGGGGGATGTGCTTAAACTAAACCTGGCTCCTTAGGCTGGACTCTCTCACTCCACACAGGCTATTGTCCACACTTGTGCTGTCTGTGACCTATGGCAGAGAGCCTGGTGGCTTGTGTAGAATGTGCATCAGTGTGACTGTCTTGTGCACATCCTCAGAGCCAGTGGACCAGTAGTTGCAACTGCTAAACTAACCTCACAAATAGACTGTTATAAAGTCAGTTCTGAGTAATGCAAGACTTTGGTGTCAGATTAGAATTGTGCTCCATAGAATGCTAAGTGACTGCTTTGGCAATAAAATTACTAGGGCTTTCTTCTAAGATAACTTTGAGTTGACTTGAACCTCCAATCATGTGTGGTTAACAGTTAGGCAACTCTAACAGCTTCTATCACCCAGGGACTGCACATGCCTACATTGTTATTATTACAGTTTGTGATAGTGGAGTCGGTTCCAGCTCACGGTGCCTCTGTGTGTTTCAGAGTAGAACTGCTCTATAGGCCTCTCAAGCCAGTTATCTTTCTAACAGTGTTCAGCCGCCTGCCTCCTGAGGTGCCTCTGGTTGAATTTGAACGGCTAAATTCTTGGATGGTAGTCAAGGTCTTAACAAGTGACACTCCCACCCAAAGCTGCATTGCTATAATGCCCATTGTCATTGAGTCAATTCTGAGTTACAACAACCCAATGGAACCGACTGTAAATTTTTATGATAGCAGACAGCATCACCTTTCATCCTCAAAGTAGCTGATGGGTTTGAACTATCGACCTCCAGTTAGCGGTACAACATGTAACCCAATATACCACCAGAGATCCTATTTCTACAAAATCTGTCGGTAAAATAAATAGACTACTTGTCATGGATGTTCTTAATTTAGATCAGAGGAGCTCTTCAAAATGTTAGCCCATTAGAATGCAAATCTACTCCACCAAGCCTGCTCTGTGGAAACAGCAGTCTATGAGCTGGCTTTCTGTTTGGAAGAGCCAGGGGGTTGCTAAACATCTGGTGGAAGTAATTTCATAGCCAAATAGTGACATCTGTTTTCCTTACACATGGACTTGTAATGGCTGGAAATGTAATATACTTCATTGTTGCTTTATAAGTAAATTAATTTTGTAATATTTATTTTTGGTCCTGCAATTAATATTCAGGTTTAGATTTGGGAATTGCCTAATAATGTACCTTGTGTAAATCAGTCTAATGGTCTCCTGTACTGTATTACCTGGCCTCATGACATGCATTCTCACTATTCTACACTGCCAGCACCTCTTTTATCAAACATCTCACTTAAACCAGTCCTGTTCCATGGATTCATTCCCCAACCGAGTCATCATTCAGGTTCTATTACTACTTCAGAAGACAAGTAAATTTTACCATGGATTTTTGGGTTACAGCTTTATTAAAATTATTATAAGATACTATAACGAAGGAGCCATGATAATGTAGTGGGCTACACATCGGGCTGCTAACCACAAGGTTGGCAGTTCAAAGCCACCACCTGCTGCTTGAGAAAAAGATGAAACATTTTACTTCTGTAAAAAATAATTTTAACTATTGAAGTGTATGATACGTAAATATTGTATCAAGAAAACAACTAGCAGGAGAAGGAGAAGAAGAAAAAGAAGATAAACTTGGCTTATGGCTTTTGCTTAGGGGGCATTGGGTCTATGCTAATAATGATGGAAAAATTTGGAGAGGTATATCAATAATGGTCATACAAACACTAAGAGTATTATTAATGACATGGAATTGTACATGTAAATGTAAATGTAAATTTTTACATGTAAATTGTACATGTAAATTTTGCTGAGTTGTAAAATGTTTTGCTTAGTGTTCACTTTTTTCCAAAATTGAAAAAAATCATCACACGAAAAACAATGAGTCCAAGAAAGAAGATAATTATCTAAAATTTATTGTGGTAAATATTGTATAGCTCATCTAGATATGATTAAACTATTGTATTGTATGACTTATACATGAAGTGATGTAAAATTACTTTAAAAATAGAAGAGTAACAGTCTGCGAAACCCACAGGGTTTCTCATATAGGATCCTTGTGAATCAAAATCGACTTCATGGCAGTCTGTTTGTTAGACTGAAACCAGTACCAGTTGCTGTTTAGTCTGCTTGTGCCCAGGGAGACCCCATGTGTGTCTGGGTACCACTCTGTTCTATCAAGTTTTCAATGATGGATTTTTGTTTTTTGTTAAGAAGGTAACCAGGTCTTTCTTTATTCAGAGGTGCATCTGGGTGGTCTAGTCTTTTACTTAGTAGCTGAGTGTTAACCATTTGTGTGGCCAGGGAGCTCATGGGTAAATTTTGGCAACTGAGGATAAAATATAAAGCAAAACCCAAACTCAGTGCCATTGAGCAGGTTCTGACTGACGCCATACTCAGGACTCAGAGCAGAAATGCCCCTCTGGTTTCTAGGACTAAATGTTATGGGAGTAGAATGTTTCATCTCTCCTCCAAAGGGCTGGTGGTTTTGCACTCCTCGTCCTGTAGTTAGCAGCCCAGCATGTAAACAACCAGGGCTGTTGAAAATTAAACAATCAAGTACTGGTCTACTGCATGAAAAGGTGGACAGTTTGAACTTACTCAGATATGATCCGCTTATGAAAGTCAAACTTGAAAACAGCATGGGGGATATTTCTACTCTGCCTACTTAGGTTTGTTAGACGTTAGAGATGATTACAACTGATTTACTTTATTTTTGTTTTGTTTTGTTTCTGTAATGGACAAGTCTTTCACCCTTACAGGTGAAATCACTGAGACTTTTAAGGATGACCACTGAATTATGTTCATGGGCAATCCCAGCACTAACAAGGTTTACTTTCCATTAAACATCAATTTTCAGAGGACTTGAACAGCATTGCCCCATCAGCCTATTATTTTACTGTATGTAAAAACACATAATAGTCAAAACTAAATATCATTACAGAAAACATTGAAAAAAGGTCTTGGTCTTTTTTTGTTTATTTGTTTTACCTTGCATAAAACATCCGTGATGGAAAGAAAAAGACAACAGTTGTAATTTTATTTTTAAATAGGTGGTGTTTGAAATCCACCTCCCCTTCCCCAAATTCTGAATCTCCCTTCTAGTGGTTAAGTTGTCACATCATAGCCTCTTAAATGGAGCCAAGAGACAGCAGAGTACTGGAAAGTAAGAATTTCTTCAAAGGGACTAACTAACTCTACAGCTATGAGTTTTGTTGCTGGTTTGCTTTACAATGTGTGTGGGTACAGAGTCTTTTTAGGTAGACAGTGAATGTGTCCACCATGCATGTGTCAGTTTGTCTTAAGGTGGGGTCTAGCATGTGTCTATGATCATGAACAATCTGCTACTGGGGTTTCAAATACAAGAAAGCTCACTCATGGTGACCTGGTGTCAGGGACACATTCAGGCTACGAAAGACCTTGGAAGAAAGACCTTGTGATCTATAATTGAAAATTAGAGCTCAGAAACCCTGCAGAGCCCAACAAAATATTGTCCACTCTAAAGCTCACCTATGTTGAATGCGTTGTCAGGAGAGACCAGTCCTGGTCATGTTTGGAAATGGGGCGAGGCAACAGAAAAGAAGACATTAGCAGGATGGATTTACACAGTAGCTGCATCAACGGGCTCAAACTAACGAACACATGTGCAGAATGGTGCATCAGGGAGTGTTTCCCTTCTGTTGTGTTTCCTTCTTTTGTTTCCTTCTGTGTGCTCCTTCTGCAGAGTCTCTGCAGGTCAGAACTGGCTTGATGCTGCCACACAAAAGAAAAGCAGATGCACTGAAAGCTGGGAGAAGCGAGAAGATGAGTCTCCTCATTTGGAGGACACTCAGAATTCACAGAGGCTCTCACAAGGAACCAACCCAGTGTGTCCATGATTCTGAGAGTGGTGCTGGGCTGGACAACCTTGGATTCCATTGGACACGGGGTCATCATGCATTACTAACTAGATGTTGACAAACAGCAGCAGTGAAAGTGTCCCTGAAAATGTGTCTTCCCAATACTGTAGCTTCAATGATCCCATTTTATTAGTCCCACTCAGAGTGCCTTTGTCAAGATGAGCAGCTCAAACACTGTCTCATGACATTTCCTCACTAACCCAGGATCCTGAGAATTGTCATCACAGGGGCTCTTGAAGGAAACACACCTGCGATTATCTTTCTGTGTAAGTCCATCCTGTCAAAAGGCTGACTCTTCACCCAGCAAAGGGAACATGCCATTCTTGAGAACATATCTCAACAAATTCAAATCCTCAACTCTGAATTTTCTAGAGTCTTGGACCCTGATGAAGTCACTTATGATGGGGCACGAGAGAGACTACTGTGTGATGTGTTTTGTAAGGAAAATCCATGCAGAACCTGGAAGCTGTTAGATGCTTCCAGGCTGGACAAAATTCAGCCCCATCAACAGCCATCTTGAGCCTAGAGCCCTAAAATCCTGTGGCAGAATAAATGAGACCTTTATAATTGTTACAATGTGATAAGCAGCTATCATATACATATTCTAATATGAAGGTGTCTGATTTGCATCTCCATTTATTTGTTGGGCCCCAGAAGGGTGCAGACTGCTGTCCAGTGGAACAGAGACAGCTACTGGCCTTCAGCAACCAGAGATTGTGGCTAGAGGATCCCAGGGTGGAATGTGGGGGAGTCGTTCTGCGTCACACCAAACACATATGCCATAATTCAACTTTACAAATTAAACTGCAGAGCTGAAATGTATTCGGTGCTTAAGGTGTATTGTCCACCGGGCCCATTTGTTATTGATGCGTGTGTCTGGGACTCCTCACCCTGGCCTGGATTCATCACTGGCGAGGCCTGGAATTGCTGAATTAGATACTCAGAGCCAGAGGGCAGGGAGCTAATTGTTATCATTCCCCTTCCTCACGCTGTGTTCCACTCCATCTTCCTGTCCTTCCACACATGAAAATTGATTCTAGATCTTTATCTTATTTTTTTTCAAATTGGCTATCTTGTACCAAGGGAAGTAAGTGATCCAGAAAATAAAACAAAACATTAAAAAAAAAAAAGAAACCTATAAAACAACCCAAAATGCACTCTGTGTTCTTCGCATTGAGTATGTACAGCGGAGAGAAAAGGCAGCTTTTGGTCACAGTCTGAATGTATAAACTTAACTTGATCACCTTCTGAAGAACGTATGAATCATGGTTAATAATCAGCTTTAGGCACTTCTGAGGGAAGAATTGCATTTTGAAGCTAACAAGGTCCACTAAATAGCTCATGGGAAATGACCCTGCATCCCATTAAATATAAAAATGCACCGCCATAGCACTTGATGTCAGAGGTAAACCACTTCAGCCTCCACTCCCTTCCAAATGTCAAGGGCCCACCCCTCCCTTGACTGAAACACTGTATTAATCTTAAAGGACCAAACCAGGCAGCTGCTGCCCAGGCAAGAAGACAAATTATTTTTTTAAGTGTTTTTCTTTACAAGAACTTTTTCTTTGCACTTAAAAATCAAGAAGGGGGGGGGGAACCTTTCTCCCTTTCCCCTCCTCTTTCCTCTCATATTCATTATTTTCTGTCTTTAAAAAGGCTTTTATCTGACTTTTATCTCTTCCATATGCCTGTGGCACACACCAGCAGTCTCTCCTTCCCATTTTACAAATCTACGCCAGCCGTGTTTTATCTGACTGGCGCGGGCTTGCTATTTTCCTATTTAAATGGCTGATGCTGCCTCAGAGTCCAAAGGGAAGGTCAGGAGAATGGTTCTGGGGGGCATCTTTGATCTCAGGCACAAATTGGCCCGAGCTGATGGAAGTGAAGCAATGGGGTGTTTCTGGGCAAAACAAAACAAAGCAAAACCAAAAATGAAAAAAGAAAAGGGAATGCGTGTTACGTTCCCTCCCACCCCACTCAAAGATGAACAAATAATAAGAACATAAATTAGAACCACTGTCAAGATTGACCAAAGAGGTTTGGAGTGCTTTGGCCTCTCATCTTTCTAGTCTTTATCTATTACGGATGTCAATGCATCTGTAAGCTTGTTATATATCATGTCTGCCTGCTGAATAGTAGCATAAGGGCATCATGCTTGATGAAGAGGGGTAGTAAAAAGCAGGAAGGCTCCCAACCCCATGCACTGTGGGTGCAACAATGGGATCAAATAATGCAACAATTGTGAGGAAGGTATAGGGCCCCACCATGGTTTCTCCCATTGGGCTTAGTGTCCCTAGGGGCTGGAACAAACTTGATGGCATCTAAAAATAGTATGAAGTACCAGCCTCTGGACAAGGCCCCCATGGTCAGTCAGATAGAGGGCGAGTGTCAAAGAGGAAGCGCCTTGTTGGGATGGATTCCCACACTGACTGCAGCAACGGGTTCACACAAGAAGATTGAAGATGGCGCAGAGCCAGGCAGTGTTTCCTTCTGGTGTCACGGTGAGTTGAAACAGAAGCACACCCCCTCCCATCCTCCACCTCACCCCACCCAAGAATTATTTGATATTTAACTAATGATGAAGTTACACCACTCGTTACAGTTGATACATTATCATAATCACTCACATAATTTACAAGCATTTGATGCCCAAACCCACAACCGAGCATGAAAAACAAAACACCCTATTAGAAATCATATCAGTGTCTCGATAATCTCCCTTGTTCAGTGACTTTCAAGCTCTAGCATGAGAGAGCTGCTGAAAACAGATTAGTTACTGCTGTTTCTGGGAATTATTTTTTGTTTCTGGGTATCTAGACACCTATGCACAATGGAAGTCTGGAAATTCTCCCCCCCGCCCCACGCCCCTTACACCAAGAAAAAAGTCTGTGTTGCTTAGTGATCTAGTTGATTTCACATTCAATTGTTTCCAAGTTAATAAGCATGACTGGTTACAGAGGGAATGTCTTAGTTTTTGTAGGATTTATACCTCATTGTTCTAGGGGCCCTGTCAACTCATAGATAAAATCTTGTAGGTTAGTATAGAGCTGCCATTGAAAGTTTCTGAGACTAACTCTTAATGGGAGTAGATAGTCCCATCTTTCTTTTACAGACCAGTTGATGGTTTTGAACTACTGGCCTTGCAGCATGATAGCCACTAGGATACCAGGGGTCCTTGCTTATGGATGAGCAGTGTTGGTGTAATCAGAAGTGTAGCTAACCTGTGGAAGGATTTGCATGTGAATAGTTTATTTGAATGCAGTCTGACTCGAAGTCCTTCCTTAAGTGCAGTAAACACAGAGTCATGCAGTTGCAGTGAGGAAGTGATGCCATTTTCCCTGGGGCGTAGGTCCAAGGGGACACCTGATATGTTGCTGAGTGACATTCTGAGACTCCACAAATATGAAGTCTGATGGCCTGAGGCAATCAGACAAGAGACAGAAAGGAGTTTTGACTGACTGCTGAGTTGCCCTTTCAACGTCTATTTTTCTTGAAATTTGGGGAGAATCAACTTAAAGGTTGTTCTCATGGAAGCTCAAATGGGGGTGTGTCATTGAGAGATTGAACAAGGCACTTGTAGCCATTATTTCACCCCTAGATAAAAATCTCCCTCACAAATGGACTGGGAAGAATTTTTTCTTCCTCTCTTGGAACCTCTTACAGACAAGTACAGAGTTCCTGGCCAACCTATCTTGCCATGGGGGACACTGGGGTGCAGTTGGACTCATGGAACCGGATCTTGAGAACCTGAGGCTTCAAATCCTGCACCTCTACCTCTAACATTTCTGTTTAGTTGTGATTGACTGTAAAGATAACTTTAATTCTTAGCCTGTGTCTCTTCCTTTGTAGCCTTATTACTATTCCAGGTGGGGTTTCATACCAAGCATAAAGGTCCAGGTAAGAAAGTCAGGGAGCAAGAGTGGCTAGCTAATACCTGAGTCCTGTGTCTATGTTCTCTTCTACTTCAGCTGTGACCATGTCCAGAGAGTCCAACTTTCTTCTCTACCAGGACTGCATTTATTAAGAACCATGCCTTCTTTAGAGTCGAGGCAAAGAAAATAACAATGACAATCACTCACACACACACACACACACACACACACAGACTAAATGCCTCAATCTCCACTCCCTATTCCTACCTCAGCCCTTTTATTAATCCATCTTCATTTAAAGTCTTTGCGTGCTACTGAGATGTAAGAGGGGTTTGGAAACTTCCTCTACTGTAGGTAAGGAACTTTGTTAATATCAAAAAGGCAAAATTCCTGTTTCAAGTGGTATTTATGTAGAAATGCTTGTATGCATTCTTTTCTTTGAAGCGTAAATAGCTTATAAAAACATTATAGGGGTAGTTAGATTAACAATGTGTCCTTCTCTGGCTTATTAGTGACTGCACAATTAATGGAAAGGGAAGAAACTTTGCCTCGACAAGGAGCTTTTCTGACACACTGAACATATAAAAGGAACAATGATGGCTTTGTAAAACACAATGGCAATGTCAGAGATCTTGTCCCAGTATTGAAATGGAGCAGAATCCCATATATATATATATATATATATATATATATATATATATATATATATATCTTGAAATTTGTCACTTATCTTTCTCTCACGAAGATCTATTCCCAACATGGTTGAGTTGGAACAGCACGGAGTAGGGGATCAAGAAATAGGACAAATCTACAGCCATTGAACTGATTCTGCCTTATAATGACTCTAGGATATGGCTGAAATGTCCCATAGGGTTTCCAAAGCCATGTCCTCTCACCAACTTTCATCCATCTGTATGCTGATGAAATAATTCCAAGAAGCTGGCTTATCTCAGGAAGAATTCAGCATTTAGATTGAAGGCGGACTTATTAACAGTCCTCAGATGACACCGACTTGCTGACTGAAAGCAAGGAGGAATGAGGCTCTTGCTGAGGAAGGACTGCAACCCTCAGAATGGATTGCCATCCAAAGAAAACCAAATTTCACATACCTGGTGTCATAGGCAGCCCCCCCTGGCAATCAGCGGAAATATGGAATTTGTCAAAATGTTATCTTACATAATTAATGGTCCTGTAAGCAGGAGTCAGGAAGTAAAATCACACATATGTGTGGCTCAAGAGCTCTTTAAGGTGCTGAAGAACCTGGGTGTCCATTCAAAAGCAGAGCTGCACCAGAGCCCAGCCACGCTTTTTGCAATGAGCTCATAAACACATGAAAGCAGGACAGCAAATAAGGTAGCCTGAAGAGGTGAGGCATTTGAATTGCAATGTTAGGGAAGATTATTGCAAGTACCACGCACTGCCCTAAGAACAAACACATCCGTCTTGAAACATGTACAACCAGCATACACCTTTGAAATGAGATGGCAAGATTCTGTCTCTCATGAGGTGGGCATGTTACCAGGAGAGAACAGTTCCTGGAAAAAGACATCACGCTTGGTGAAGCAGAGGTCAGTAAAAGAGAGGAAGACCACAACGGAGCTAGATGGGCGCAGTGTCTCAAAGAGTGGGCTCAAATATAAGAGCTGTGAGACCATGCTTTGTTCTGTTGTACAGAAGGTCACTCTCAGTCACAATCGACTTGACAGAAAGGGACAGCACTGACAACAGAACCATGTGTAGGGCTGCTAGCTGCCATCTGAGCCCACCAATTCCAAGCAAAAGATGAGGTTTTCTACTCTCCTAAGTACTGACACCCTGAAAACCTCAAGGAGGTAGAAAGTCAGTTTTCCTCTGCCCTACAGTCAACCTATATATTGGACTGGCTTCACGTGAGTAGTATCATTGTCCAGAAACCTTTGAATAAGTGCCAGAATGACTTCAGGACTGGAGTGGAAAATAATCAGGAGTATTCTGTAGCATCGGGATCAGACAGAAAGGTAACAGGGGATGGAATATGTCAAAGTGATGCAGGAGCCAAGGGTATGACATGTCAATGGAGAGACAGCAGTGTGGTTCGAACAACACACGCTAATGTAGCATTGGATTATGCTCCGCCCTAAAATGATATATATGGGTCAATGCCAAAATATATAATTGGTTGATTGAGTAAATTAATAAATGAGAAAAAATAAACCCATCTTCTATATGAAGTAATTCTACATTTATGTGACTACTTCATGTTTTCTCTTTTCAGTCAGATCCATCTGACATCAGATATAATATCTTTGTTCCCCAACCTCTTCTGAATTTGCCTTGAATATCTGGCATTCCCCTGAGTCTGCACAGCTCTAAACAATTTTGATATATTTTCTCAAGTGCCTAATGATTCATATACATAATTGAATCAAAATTTATAGAGGTATGACTTTAACTTTTCTATAATATGAATGAAGGTTTTAGATATTTTCTGCATTGTATTGGATCACGTTTATTTGGAATAGGTACAAAATTGGATCTCCTTCAGTTGGTTGGCCAGGTATCTCTTGCCCAAGATTTTTGGTGTAAATATATGAACATTTCTGGAGTTGTATTCATTTGGTGAAACATCTCATTTGATAATCATTCCATCAATTCCAGAGACTTTGATTTGCGTCAGGACTTTTGATGCATTTTGGACTTCTTCCAATGCTATCAGTTAGTAATATAATGTCACCAAAAAATACAAATTATTTGCCATCAAGTTGATTTCTACTTATCGAGGTTCTAAAGAGCAGAGTAGAATGACTCCAGTTTGTGAGAGTAGATTAGCCTCAGGTTCTCTGAAGGAGCAGTTATTCAATTCAAGTTGCAAACCTTGTGGTTATTAGCTGGGAGTATCACACTGTACCACCAGGGCTCTTTGCTTAACCGTATGCTAGAGCTCTGATAACATAGTGGTTATGCATTGGGCTGCAATCCCAAAGCTCTGCAGTTTGAAACCTCCAGCCAGTCTATGGGCAAAATGGCAAGAGTTTCTACTTCTATAAACAGTTAGTCCCAGTGGCACCTCTAGCTTGTCTTAAAGGGTTGCTATGGGTCAGCACAGACTTGATGACAGTTTGTGAGATTTGAGTTCCTTCTCTGGTTAGACACCAAACAATTATTTTTGGTATAGTGCATATTTTTCTACCTCTTTCTGATGCTGGCTGCATCATTCAATATCTTACTCATAAAATTATTTAATTTCTGCATCTTGAGATTTTTAGGATTTTCCTCTCTTCATTTCATTCAGCTTGGAAAATCTTTAATATATTACTTTATTTCAGTTTTCTAAATCCAGGCCTTCACAACACATTATATTGTAGCATTTTTTTCTCTTCTTGAGCTGTCCTTTGAAATATCTAATTAGCTCTTTTATTTAATCATTTCTTCCAATCATTCTAGATTCTCTATTTCAAGAGCAAGTTTCAGTCTTTTCTGACATCCATTTTGGTCTTTCCTTTTCCTTCCCCCTTTTAAATAACCTTCTCCATTACTTCATGTATGATATAGGTTATGTCATCCCTCAGACCCTCTGGTCATTAGGGTTCAATGAGTCAAATTTTTTTGAGATATTCTCAAGGTCATTCTTTTGCTCTACAGAACTTGTTCTTATTTTCTTCAGCTCCAACTTGGATTTTATTGAGCAATTGATAATCTGTTCACAGTTGACATGACATTTTGACTGTTGTTATTGAACTTTTCCATTGCCTCCTTCCACGGGTATTGCTGATTTGATACCTGTTGTGCTAGTCTGGGTAGGTTAGAGAAACAAATCCATAGACACATATAAGTATATAAGGGAGCAATTTAGATACATGAACAATTGCACATTGAGAAAAGCATTCCAACCCAGTCCAATCCAAGGTTATAAATTCGATATTAGCCCATATGTCTGATTGCCACCTATAAAGTTCTCTTCAGACTCATGAAGCACATGCAATGACTCCAGAACAATGAAAGGCTAGTGAATGCAGTGTCTTATTCATCCAGTGGTGGTAGAAGTATCTCAATGCTGACAGAGGTCTGTCTCCTCATGGCTCCTCCAGTTTCCAGGGCTCAGCGTCTGTCAAGATGCTGCCATTTGTCTTGTCAGCTGCAATGTCTCCTAGGGAGTCAGTGTTGTGTCTTGTCAGCTACTTCCAAAGGGGGAACTATAGTAGGATTTCCCAGAATTCTTAGGAGAAAGCCATGCCCACACAGAGGTCTCTTTGGCTATCTCCACATTGACAGGCTAGACTCCACCTCTACACTCTTAATCCTCAAATTGACACCAGATTAGGTGACTGTCACATGTGTGTATTTTATTCAGTGAGGACCACATATATAATCAACAGTTATTTTGTTATAAAAAAATAGCTGCAATCAATAAATTATTGATCTTGTTCAATTCTATCAAAAAAAATTCTGGCCTCATCAAGATTATATTTTTTAACTGTTAATCCTTCTTCCTTGTTTCTAGATTTTGCATTGTGATTACCTGTAGTCAACACTGTATTGCAATTGCAAGTTTGGAAAATATTCACTTTCTTTTACGTTGGCAAAGGGTTGATATGTAAATTTGTATAGCAGTCCTATGAACTGCTCTTCTCTTTATACATATGGATATTATCCAGTAACTGACAGCATTCATTTCAGGATCTGTCTTGAAATGCTCTTTTTGATGATAAATGTGATGACAGGCCTCCTTAGTTTCTCATCCACAGCATAGAAAGCCTTTAGTTTCTCCTCTGCAGCACTGTAGACCATCTGATTGTCTACTTCAGTGTGGCCAATCCCATTTCAGTGTCTTCTTTTATTTTGGGGAACTTACAAATTTTAGAGATTGGTACTTCGTCCCTCCCACATTATTATAATTAATAAATGTTTTCAGCTGTTTTTCAGCATTTTGAGTCATGCCACGTCAGCAAATGACGTTTCCCAAAGATTTACTCTCTTTAAGTCTTTGAAGTTGACTCCCCTTTGAAGATCCTGGTCTTGCTCAGTTGTATTCTGAGTACCTTCCTCCCGGAGAAGTCCATCTTCCTGCAATGTCTCATACCCAGTTCTCTTACTAATCATGATATTTTCACTGGCCAAGTTTCCATAAGCCGAAATCCAAGACCTGCCAGAAATCCCAATCTGCCTTCATTTGGTAGCTCTGCTGAAATCTGTCATTCATGAGTGACCCTCCCTGTATTTGAAATTCCATTGGCATATCTTCCAACATCAAACAAACCAGTAAACTACTGCAGACTCCCCAGAGTATCTTAAAAGTTCTCAGAGGGATTGTACCCATCCCAATTTTAGGAGGAATATATATGAAATAGAGACATGTGCCAAGTGAACTGTTCACCTTCAAAACACCAGTTTATGTAAACTCAATTACTTACATGGCCAGGGGTAGTCTTCCTTAAAAAAGGGTCTCACATCTACTGTGCTCAGTGTCCTGCCAAAGCTCAGCATGGCTTTTGTTGTCTTTAAAAACTACCATTGCCGAATAATTGGATTAGCCCAGCATGTGACTATGACCAGATATCCATGCTTTCCACACTGTATACACAGCGCTTGTGGCCATAGCCTTCTTTCCTAATATTCCTTGGAGTTAAGACTCAGTCACTGACTGTAGATGAACTTTAAATGTTCTTGAAAGGTGCCAATTCCATGGAAAAGTGCCATTGGCTCAAAGTTCTAGACTTCGAAAGAGCCATCATCAGCCAGTAACAAAGGACTTTATTAATTACATGCAGTCCCATCTGATTACAGTGACATGTAAATGAGAATATAAATGAATGGGCTCACAAGCAATTCCTTACATCAGAAATAGTCCATTTACTTGAACGTCCCAGTTTTCTCAAAATTATTTCAGTTGTCACAAACCATCCTAGGCCCACTTTTTCCCCTAGTAGCTTCCACCTCTGCCCTCCAAAGACTCATCCACCATTTGTCAACTTCTGTCTTGTGCTGCAAAGGACAGCATGATGACAACATGGAAAACGCAGTGTCTGACTTCCACGAACTGCACTTCAGAAGATTGCTACTGTTAGATGTTTTCAAGGTACCCCCAATGTAGACCGACACCATTCATAGCTGGTTGTACAGTTGCCTTTGTTATTTTGCATCATCCACAAGTAAAACTTATTATTGTTGTTACTACGTACAATCCATTCAGGACTGACTCAAAAGGACCCAACTATAACAGAAGGAAACACTGGTCATGGCACAATGCATGTTTAAGTCAATTGTTGGTACTTCTATGTCAATTCATCTTATTAAATATCTTCTTCGTTTTCACTAACCTTCTGCTTTACCAAGCATGATAGTCTTCTCCAGAGATTTGGCTCTCCTGTATCATGCCTAAAATATGTGAGGCAAAGCTTTTTTCTCCTCGACTTCTAAGGAGGATTTGGCTGCATTTTCTCCAAGACTGATTTTCTCAATATCTTGACAGACCGTGGCATACTCGACATTGTTTTACAATTCTATAACTTAAAAGTCTTTATTTTCCTTCACTCTTCCTTATTCATATCCTGCATACAGAGGCATATGAGGTGATTAAAATGACAATGGCTTGGTAATCAAATTGACATCACTGATCTTTTTAAAGTTCTTAAAGTTACATTTTGCTGCAGATTTGCCCCTTGATATATAGTCATCAGCGCACCAAAATGTAGCATCTATAAGTGGGTGTCCAAATTTTGGGGAAATATTTTCAGTTGGGAAAGGTCATTAAGGAAACTTTCCTAAAAGTGGTGTCACTGACATTGGATTAGGCTTCTGCAATTGAAGAGAATTTCTCAATCTCTGAAGAGATTTGGTCTTTTGTGCTTTATAACTTAGAGGTATGACATCCTTACAAAACTGATAGCTAAACATTTACATGGATTTACATTATTTTTTAGAATACTGGTTAAATTATACTGAATCTTTGGGCACTTTGAGAACAACCTAAACATCCCTCTGGAATTTCATGGGAATGTGAGAGACTTGCATCCTGCTTAGAGTCTATGTAGACCCGTAGCCCGGGGACATAATGGTCTAAAGACTGATCTGTTAACACCAGCTGTTAACACCAGGGGAGAACGATGAGACTGTCTGCTCTTGGAATGATTTGAACTCTCAGAAGATCACTCTGCGTCACAGCTGAGTGTCCCAATGACAGTGAGTCTGTGCCTTGTTAAGTTTTGTGGCATGCAGAATAGAAACTGATAAGGTGAAGACCAAAAGTCCTGTTTCCAGATGTAGCTCCAGGGAACATCAGAATGACCATCCAGAGCTTCTGTAGGAAGGAAGCACTTCTTTCCTTAGACGTTCAGGACCTGATAACCTGCCTCATATTCTCTCTGGATGGACACATCGTTCCTTCTTGTGGAACTCTTAACCTCTGTGTTTCAGGGACCCCCACAATCCTTGGAAGACTTTTGTTCAAATAACTCCTGGACAATTCACCTTTCTGGAGAAAAATCTTAGATGGTTTCTTCTTAGCACCTTTCAGGCCTGACTGTATTAAAGAGGAGCCTCATCTCGAGAAGGGCCTAAGGGAGGGCAATCAAGGTTCTTTGTCTCAGCCAGCTGCCCTGTTTCAAGTGATCATCCTTCACTGTGTCTGTTCAGAGATGCCTGTTTCCTAGGAAAGGCAGGATTCCCTAGGGCTCTGTTGCTCTTTCTATTACTTGAATTTTCTCCTGACTTCTCTCAAGCCCCATTTGTCTGCTTAGTCATGCACTAATTTTGAGAAATTCACTTAATTCTCTAGATCTCAATTACTTTGCCTGTGTCATGTCTCCAAACATACAGCAACTCAACAAGAATAAACTATTTTGTGAAATGCACCTTATAAAATAAATACAAGGTCTGAGTGAGATGCAGCTACCTGAAGGCCATGTCGTGCCTCTGTTTGAATTCCTGGGTGATATATGGGTCACAGTTTGGGGTATTATCTCTAGATATCCAGATAGAACCACCCTAAAACTCTATTGTATATATCATGAATGCATGGGTTCTCAATTCTGCCTCTGGGATTGCCTTTAAATATATTTCTTGCATAGGAGGCCTGGTTGCATCATGCAAAGTCAGCAATTCAAAAGCACCTGCTGCCCCTTGTGAAGGATGGGTTTTTCTAGTCCCCAAAGAGTTAAAATCTGTGAAGCACACAAGAGCAGTTCTACCCTGTTCTATAGGGTGGTAAAGAGTTAGCATCCATTTTACGGCAGTGGACTTTCTGTTGTTGTCTTCTACATATCTTCATAGATGAGAAACAGAATAATCTTCTTGGGTGGAGATCCAAAAATATATAAGAGCACAGAATCTGCCTGTTCCGTGAATATTGGTGGCATGTTTGAAAGCAATGTGATAAAACTCATCTTGGCAAAGGAACTGCTTTCATTTTATCTATTTTTCTGTATGTATATATCACTCCTATCTCTATCTGTATCTCTCCCTATCTCTCTGTGTACAAATATCTAAATTTCTATCTTGATCCTGATCTCACCCAGCAGTCTCCACATATCTGGGTCTCCCTGCATCTTTCTCTCTGCATCTCCTTCTCTGTCACATCTATCTCTGTTCTGATTCCAAAGTCTTACTTTGGCATTCCTCACTATTCATTTCTAAAAGGAACATAATGTCTTTATACAACTGTCTGTGTCATGTGCTAATGGCTCTCCCTTGATTCTATGAGGCCTCTTATTCTGCCCATGTACTCTTCAGCATTATATAATGATTGTATTTGGAAGCAATTTTCACCTCTATTGTAAGACATTCCAAGAACACTGACTAAAATATCATTTAATGAGTGGATGAGTGTCATGAATGAGTCTACTTACACTGCTTCTCCCTCCACCTCATATAAAGCCTTTCCACTCTCCAGACAATGTAGTTGTGTAATAGGTAAATGTGTTTTTACTTTAAACTTTAAACATTTCCTTTGTAGAGTAGTGGTGAGGTATTGGGCTGCTATACTCATTGGGCTTCTAACTGCATGGTCAGCAGTTTGAAACCACCAGTCACTGTGTTGGAAAAAGATAGGACTTTCTGTTCCCATAAACATTAATCTCAGAGACTCACTGGAGTAGGTCTGCTCATGGGGGTTATTGAGACAGTAACTCTTTATGGGGGTAAAAAGCTTCATTTTCTTCAAACTTTCAAAAAGAAGATATAGTGAAATAATGACTTCTTAGATGATCTCTGGGCTACTTAAATGTTGTATTAGTCCGGGTAGACTGGAGAAACAAATTCATTGACACACATATGGATATAAAGAAAAGCTTTATATACAAGAGAAATGGAACATTGAGAAAGCATCCCAACCCAGTCTAGTTCAAAAGCATAAGTCTGATATTAGCCTATGTGTCTGATACCAGTCTATAAAATATCCTTTCAACTCACAAAGTCACAGACCAGTCAGTACAGAGTCCTGGTGCTGCAGGGGTTCCCTGATGGCTCATTTCCAGAGCTCAGAGTTCATCAGCAGTATCCATTGGTGATAGAAACAGCTCAGCACTGGCAAGGTTCTTTCTGTGGCATTTCCAGCTTCAAAGGTCTGGTTCCACCAGGGTAAGGCCATGTGGCTCCTCCTGTAACTCCTCCAGTTCCTCAGATGCTGCCATCTTGTCTTGTCAGTGGTTCATCATCTCAGAGACTGACTCCCAGAGACTGAGAATCAAGTCTCTCTCCTCCAATTGGGAAATACCATGAGACTTCCCAGAATATTCAGGAGGAAGCCATGCCCACACAGAGGCCTCATTGACTACTCATTGGCTATCTCCAGATTAGCAGGCTAGACTCCATCCCTACATCCTAATCATGAAATTGACATAACGAATACATGGCCACCATAAATGTGAAGCAGAGATATCAAGGAACATGCCAAGGAAACAACTCAAGTTGAGGCTAGAGGCTTCCATGCTTATGCAGCTCCATCTAAGGTGCAATCATGATTTTCTTCCTTGTCTGGGGAAATAAAGAGTGGGGACAATCTTAGAATTTGTGGAAAGAGTTGGTTCTATGGAATAATGGTTCCCACAGACATAAATTTGCACAATGCTCACACAAGCAAAACGGATGATGATCAGCTGCTATAACCGACTACTGTGAAAGGGATCCTTTTAGAAAGCCTGGACAGAGTGGGAAGAAATGTGAAAGGGACCAGGACTATTGGCTGGACAATGAGAGGTGGGACCCAAACATTCTCTACCTTAGAAAACCTCCTTATCAGGTAACCTGCCTTGGTAAAATAATCAGCCAATTATGATCAAATGTCACTATTAATCCCAAAGTTCAGTGTTAGGAACAAAGGAGAAATGAGACAGGAAACAGGGAGTACATGACTAAGTAATGGTCCATTGAGTACACTGGACCCAAATGTGTATGAATTGTTGGGTCTGAAACTTGCGATCAGTTCCTTAAATCTTCATCTCTGACACACACACATTTTAAACACAAAAACAAATAAATAAAAGATACACAGTTTGAGTCTCTTAAGAATGCTAAAGCTCCCACTTTAACTTTATATAAATTGAAGAGTACAGATAGATTAGAGAGATGGAGACCCAAACTTTAGAAGTATATAAAACTAGAGAAAGCAGATGTTGACTGGATATGGCTTCATATTTCGATACTTTTCAAGATAAATATATGTAAAGCAATGTGCAGATGCCATCTAATCTCCTCTAACTCCATGAGAGGGAAGAATAATCACCAAGAGCAGCAGGTCTAACCCAAGACTGACTCCTCAGAGGCGAAGTTTAGATAGGCCTCAACTTCTCCAAATCGCCACCTTTTTCAATCCCATCTTTCCCTGTCAGGGCACTGGATACTTCCAAGCTGGTTTAGGAATCCATTGTAAAGGCCACACAGAAGCCAAATAACAACTAGCGACTTTAGCAGGAATGTTGACAAGTTACAGTGTAGGTTCAGAAATGCTCCAGATGCAGTCCAATTAAGACAGCCACTTCTTAGCCTTCTCCATAAGCAGGTCTATCTCTGTTTTTTCAGGAGTGCTGGGCCACATCAATACTTGATTCTTCCCAGCTTGGGCAATGCTAAAAGCTCCTTTAGCATTGCTATTACATCCCCTAAGTACATTCCACTTCACCATAAGCCTAGCCTGAGGAGCAAGACTCCTAGGGCCAGCAAACTTCAATTGCCCCAATTAAGTGCCTAGAGGCATGCCATTCTGTAAGCAAACTCCCTGCCCAAGGACCCAAAGCTTTATTCATTTTGTGGCCTAGGAAGCCCACCACTCAGACTTGGCATTGCTACTGCTACCCTTTTGATACTTCTCTGGAGTCACAGCTTTCTGTCCCTGGATCCGGAATGGAGGAAGTTCAATGTACAGGGATCTTGGCATTCAAGAGACACATGTCACTCCTGCTTCTTCTCCCTTGGTGACTTCGCCATTCATACTTGTAAGACACTCATAACCAAAAGGATGACCAAATGGGCCAATTCCATGTATCAACAATCTCAAGAAATGGTGATTCTTAAAACAAGTATTAACAATAAAAGTATTAGCAAACAGAATTGACCCCATTTACTATCACTCATAGATAAGTCATATGTTCTTTCCAGTATCTTCCCTCAAGTGCTCTTACTTAGATTCCACAGGAAAAGAGGAAATATATCCAAAGATTATGGCAAGAAGAATCATATCAAGGAAATCGGCAAAACACAAAAGGGTTCTATGGTGGTAGGGCAACACTTTCTGAATTGATCTTGTACACAGATATCTACAAGGCAGAGCCAACTCAAAAGTTCCTGACATACAGTTCTAAACAAGAAGACCAGAGAAGGCCAGTATGATCAAATGTGAGGTCAAGAGCCCAGTGACCACTAAATGGAAAGCTTTCAAAGCAATAAATAAGCCAGACTTATGAGCCAGGCAAATGAGCATGGGCTGTACAAATGATTTCAAGAAAGGCATAAGTAAAATGAAAGGTGTACATTCAATGGACTAGAGTAAAGGATTGGGGCTGGCAGCACATGTTTCCATTTGGAACTACTTAATTCTGTGTTTGCAGCAAAAGAAGTGCAGACCATGCTCCTTCCTGGGATCTACGGAGGATGTAAGTGTAAGGGTGAGGAAAACAATGAGGAGATTCTCTGCGCCCCCTCCCCCATCCTCTTCCCTCCAACCGCAAACAGAAAGGAAACCTACCAGACCTAGAGCTATTCCCAAAGAATACACACAATGCTCAATTGACAAGGAAAGGATGATTGATGACAAAAACACAGAAGAAAAAATACTGCCATCTACTCGATTCTGACTCAGGACAACCCAATAGGGCAGAGTTGAAGTGCCCTGGGAGGTTTGTAAGGCTGGAAGTAGGGAGTACACAGAATTGCGTTTGGCTGAAGAAGCAGCTGCTGGTTTCAAACTGCTGACCTTGTGGTTGGCAGCCCCACTGTTAACCACTGATCCACCAGGATTCTCTTTGAAGGACTGGGTTTTTTGAAACACACACCCTCTGCATGAGGGAAATGCTTTCATTTGCAACAAGAGAATTGACCTTGTGCTGTTAAGGCTTCCACGGAGCTTTTCAGCTAAGAACAGACTGCTAAGGAACAGGCTGTCCACTTCTGAGAATGAAATTCACTGGCAATCTCCTGTCTTTCATAGGACTCAAATTC
This sequence comes from Nesogale talazaci, assembly GCA_004026705.1. Lineage (NCBI taxonomy): Eukaryota > Metazoa > Chordata > Mammalia > Afrosoricida > Tenrecidae > Nesogale > Nesogale talazaci. The sequence continues at coordinate 96,773 of PVJH01003524.1, forward strand.
AACTTGGAATAATTAATGTAAGTACTACTCCCTGCCATGAACTTAAAGTACATTTTGACTCAGGAGTGGCCCTACTGTACAATATAGAATGGCCCTGTCAGTTTCTGAGGTCCTAACTCTTTATGGGAGTAGAACCCTACTGGTGGTTTTGAACTTCGAACTTTTAAGCCACAGCCAACACATAATCATCGTGTTGCCATTTAGGACATGTATGAAAATACCTTTTCATTTTAAATTCTTCCATGAATTACAGCTTTCAAATCTATGTGTGCCTTTCTGTATCTAGCGTGGGGGTTTATAGACTTTTGGAGCTCATCACTGTGTCTCTTATGAAAAGCAATGCACAATTAAAAAAATTACTGCCAAGAGTCAATGCCCATTCAGAGTGATCCCACAGAACAGAGTAGGACTGTCTGTGTGGGTTAATATACACGAGGAATGGAACATTGAGAAGCCAACCCAATCCAGCCTAGTCCAAGGTCATAAGTCCGATATTAGCCCAGATGTCCAATACCAGTCTATAAAGTCTCCTTCTGACTCATGAAGCACAGGCATGGACACGAGGAGGATCACAGGCCAGTGGGTGGAGAGTTTTGTGTGTCCAGCGGCAGTAGAAGCATTCTCATGCTAGCAGAGGTCTCTCCACGGTGCCTCAACTCTAGGGTTCAGAGTCCATCAGCAGCATCCGGTGGCAGCAAAAGTACTTGAACATTGGTAGGGGTCTCCCCGTGGCTCCCAAGCATCTCAGTGCTGGTAGGGGTCTCCCCGTGGCTCCCGAGCATCTCAGTGCTGGTAGGGGTCTCCCCGTGGCTCCCGAGCATCTCAGTGCTGGTAGGGGTCTCCATGTGGCTTCTCCAGCCCCAGCGGTTTGGTTCCATCAGGGTAAGACTATGTGGTTTCTCCTCCGCTTCCTCCAGTCTCCAGGACTCAGGGTCTAAACATGCTGCTGTGTTGTCTTGTCAGTAGACCATCTCCAAGAGACTGAGTCAAGTCACTCTCCTCCAATTGGAAAATATCTGGGGACTTCCCCGAATTCTCAGGAGAAAGCCATGCCCACACAGAGGCCTCATTGGCTATATCCAAATTGACAGGCTAGATTCCATCCCTACAATCCCAGTGCAAAAATTGACACAATTCAGTGACTGCCACACCAAAAGACAGGAATGTTTCATAGTTCATGTTATAGGGTCCCCCTTTTGAGACCAGCTTGATAAATGATTGTAAATGAAATCAGCTGGCAGGAACCGAGGAGGGTTTTTGGCAAGTGAGGAGTCATCTTTTATCGCATAAAAATAACCCACAAGTAATATAGTTCTCCACCAATCTAGAATTATTTCCTAAGTGCTTTTTACTTGAAAAAAAAAAAACTTGTAGCTACCCAGAGACAGCAAGATTTGTACAAACTAATTACATTGTTACACTAGGTGGCAAGAGATGCCGCGATAATGTGTCATGATGAGCAAGAGATAGCCAAACTCCTGTGAGTGGAAGATGAAATGTTTGGGGAAATCCATGATCCAATAAGCAGATGAACAGGCCCCCGAAGAGGTAGAAACTCAAAATTATTAGATGCAAGCCATATATTAGTACCAACAACAGAAATTAAAGCGGGGGGTCAGAAGGGTTTCTGATGGTGTTAGGTGCATTGATTTACCTTCAAGCTTGCAGAAATAAGAGTCTCTGCAGCATCAGTGAATTCATGTATTTCTCCCAAGAACTACATTCTACAGATAAAGAATCTGAGGGATGACCCAGGTCTTGCCATTGCATGTACACACATTACATCCAGGTCCTTAATAACCATGCTCACGCCCTGGACACTACAAGCCCCTCCTTCTCAAATCAGCTAAACTTGTTGACCCTTTCTTACAAAAGACCTGGGAGAAATTTCTGATGTCAGGCTAGCATTTGCACTGTACCTCTTCCCCATGCTCTGAAAAGCAGACCAACTTTCCAATGTCGAACAGGTCCTAAAGGAAAACTTAAAAAGTAAAGCATTTTTCTTTTCAATCTTGAACGATACCAAGTGAACAGAATGTCTAATTTGGTTTCTTTCCTGGGATTTTCTTTTCTTTGTCTTTATCCAGAGGCTGTTGATTGGACGCCACTCCATAGAGACGCCATGTGTGCTATTGTCTAACAGGGCTCCGTGGTCAGGGGTGGCAGCCAGTGGAAACCAGGTAAGTAGAACAATTGCCTAATTTTGTTGAGTTCGGTGAACCAGTTGTTTAAATGGCACTTGTGATCAGAGACATCTCTAAGGTGGTTGGAAACCACAAATTTATCTATCTTCCCATTCATTGATATTCAGTTGCCCAACAGCTTATTCTATGCAACATGTAGCAATGTTCACAGGTATACAGAACTATAGTTATAATATTTTTATTAATTCCACCATTGTTGGTATACTTTTGATGAAATGCTACATTTTCATTCTCTTGCATTTATTACTTCAGTAAACAACTGTAATATGAAGAAGAAAATGGACAAATAGACTGACACATTGTCACCTTCTTCAGTTTTTTGCTACACTCCTAATTCCCATGAGATAATGAGTGGCTAATTCAATCCTTGCAAAAGTTCCTAGACCTAAAATTATGTCAGAGGTTTTTCTGAAAATTCAGTAGCAGTGGAAAGGAGTTTGTCAAAGATGAACATAATATATTCAGAGGACAGAAGTCACCTAACTTTTGCTAATGCAAAAAATATAATTTCTGTTGTCTCACTGGCCCACCTCTAAAGACTTGGGGATCTATTATTAAGGTAAAAATACAATGAAAGATAAATCACGCAAACAATTTTCATCAGAATAAAAGTGAAGAATATTGCAACTGAGGGTGCTAATCAAGAAGCAATTAGGAAATATCTTAAATATTGGTTTTTGTTAGATATTATTTAATATTTTCACTAATATTTTGAAATTCATATAGTATCACTTGGTTTAATGTAATTCTTGCTGTTCTCATTTAAGTTTTAATTTATGAAATATAGCTTTTTATATTTAAGATTCTCATTAGAGCAGTGAACCCTGGTTGTTAAATTATTTGTATTTCAGCACTGTGCAGAAAGTATAAAATCCTTCCAAAAATCTCACAGTCATAAAGTTAACTCCAACTATAGTGAACCTGTAAGAGTAGAACTGCTGCTTTTGTGAGTTTCAGAGACCATAATTCTTTATGGATCAGAGAATCTTATCTTTCCCCTATGGAGAGGCTGGTGGTTTTGAACTGCTGACCTTGTGGTTAGTGGCCCAACATGTAACCCACTATGCCACTAGGATGCACACACATGCGCGTGTGCACGCACGCACACACACACACACACATATGGCTATATCTCTAAATAATTATTTCTGTTTCTCTGAGAGGCCCAAGCTGGGTCATCTTGAGCTGGATCATTCCCATTCCTCATTTATACATCCTTCCTGTGTGTAATCTTTAATCATGTCCAGCTGCAGAGGAAGCCATTGCTGTCAGGGACTCTGTCTTTTGCCTTTCCTTCTCTCCAAATCTGTTCCCAAATCCAACCAGATAAAGGCAAGCATCTTGAGTTACTGAGCATTGGAGTTAGGAAATTGTGAGAATGGACTTCTTTGTGAAGACACAGTTGACCTGTGAGGCACCACTGCTAATATCTCTTTCCCATGATCCCAACCAATGACTCTTCATTCCTTGGCCTTCTCAGTTGAGGTGCGCAATATTCAAATTCCAGCTGAGATGATCACAGGGTGGACCATATTCATCGCCAGGTGGTGTGTGTTGAGAAATTTTCCATAAACTTCATGGGTACGAAGCATGTGAGGAGGGAATAATAGAGGAATGATTATCATAAAAACTCATGCATAAGCCGAGTTGCTCAGCACAGTTTAATGCAGTTTGGGGGATAAAATTAGGTTCCTCGGTTAATATTCAGGTTCATTTTCCTCAAAGTTATACGGTATATAAAAATGCTAATGCCTTTTTGAGGAAGGGCTAGGCTTAGGGTCTTTATAGTTCCCAGGAAGGCAGTCAGTGGTCCCGGGAGAGAAAGCAATCCTGGGCATGTGATGATCTTGGAGACTGGAACAGAATGGCATGCCGTTGACAGCAGGAGGACTTGCTGGGGAGCTAACTATTTCCACCCAACAGGTGTGCAAGTGCAGGTCCTGCAGATGCTATCTACTTGCAATTACATTGTACTCAGAGAGTCCTGTAAGGCACTGATACTTCAGTTTTGTTTTTTCTTGTCTTGTTTCTCCTCCCTGTACTCACTGAGTTTTTTTGGAGGGGGAGGGGGGGAGTGAGGGATATCACTGCCCTCTGGTGGTCATGGGAGCTACCCAGTGCTGCTCCTGAGAGTCACCCCTGGATTTGAACCACCAAGCCCGCGAGCTATAGTCCCACACTCAACCACTTATGCCACCGGGGCTCAGCCCCCAAGTTGTTTTTTTAATTAATTGGGATGAATGCATATATCAACTTATCCTATAGCTCAACATGCCCAGCAGAGTTGTGCATTTGCAAACCTTCTTTTTCTATATGGACCCGTTGATGTCATCACCTCCTCACACCAATGCTTCAGGGTTTGATTTCTTGCATTCAGAGACTTCCCTTCCAATCAGGGTATCTTATGGAAAGCCACTTCTCAGTAGTTAGGCGAGGCTTCCATATTTCTTGGATTCCCGACAGGTTTTGCTAGTGCTTACAGAACTAGAAAGACTAGGAAGTGATGTACTTTGAAAATCAGTCCATGAAACTCCTATAGTTCATAATGAGTAGGTTCTCCACCAATCCTGGGGTGACATAGGCTGGGCAGTGTTGTGTTCTGTTCTACAGGAGATCACCATGAACCAGAAATGTCTCATGAGAAGCAAATATCACCCTTGCCCTTGCTGTAACAAAGGTTGTTGCTGTGAAGGTGTTTTCCTCAGGTCAGTATTTCATTCATGACACACCCATGTTTACTTATCACAGCAACTTTGATATTTGGAGATCCTCTGTAAAAGGCTTCTTGAAGATTACCCAACAATATTTGTAGAACTACATTGGTAGGGAGCTTCCAGAGGTTCAGCCAGGACTCAGAAGAGGATGCTGAACAAGGGATGTTATTGCTAATACCAGATAGTTCTTGGATGAAAGCAGAGAATACCAGAAAGATGCCAATTTGTATACTATTTACTATGCCAAGACATTTGACTGTGTGGGTCAATAAAAGCAAAACTATAGATAACCTTGAGAGCAATGGGAACTCCAGATCAGTTCATTGTGCTGTAACGCGGATTGTGCTGTAGATGAATCAACAGGCCATTACGTGAAAAGAACAAGGGGACACTACTTAGCTTAAAATCAGGAGAGGTGTGTGTCAAGGCTGTATCTTCTCATCATACTTATTCAATCTGCATGTTCTGCAAATAATCAGAGATTCTTGTGCTAGTCTGCGTAGACTAGAGGAGCAAATTTCATAGACACACATATGGATATAAGGAAAGCGTTTATATACAAAAGGAACGGGACACTGAGAAAGCATCCCAATCCAGTCCAGTACAAAGTCATTAGTCTGATATTAACCCATATAAAGTCTCCTTCCAACTCACGAAGTCACAGGACATTGAGTGTAGAGTCTTGGCACCGGCAGGTGTCCCCTCATGGCTCCTCATTTCCAGGGCTCAGGGTCCATCAACAGCATCCCATGTTGGCAGAAGCAACTCATCTCTGGCAGAGGTCTCCCACGTGGCCACCCCAGCTTCAGAGTTCTGGCTCCACCAGGGCAAAGTCGTGGGGTCTCTCTGCTGACTCCTCAGCTTCTCGGATGCTGCCATCTTGTCCTGTCTCTGATTCATCATCTCTAACACTAACTCCCAACCACTGGGGAAGATAACTTCTCATCTTCACAAGGGAAATATCGCGAGATATCCCAGAAGTCTCAGGAGAGAGCCATGTCCACACAGAGGCCTCATTGGCTACTCAATGGCTATCTCCAGATTAACAGGCTAGACTCCACCCCTACATCTCAATCATAAAATTAACATCAGCATATGACTGCCAAAATTCTGTTTTATATAAAGCAGAGTGTGGAATCAAGACGTGAAGAAGACTTATTAACAAGCTGTCGCATGCAGATGATAGAACTTGCTTGCTGAAAATTAGAAGGACTTGAAGTGCTTGCTGATGAAGATCAAGACAGCAGCCTACAGAGTGAATTCAAGCTCAATGGAAAGGAGATCAAAACACTTACATGTTGACCAAAAGGCAATCTCACCATAATGGAGGAAAGGTTGTCGTATGCAAGGACTTCATCTTGCTTAAATGCAGAATCAATGCTCATGGAAGCTATGCTCAAGCAATCAAGCTACACATTGTATTGAGTAATCCCTGAATCAACTCAACAGCAGTGGTCATAGAATGAGGAAGCCTTCAAAAATGATAGAATCATTGCTTCATTCTTTAATTCCATTTTTTTCCCACAAACATCTTGAATCTACATGTATTCCTCTCGATAGTTTTCCTTTAAATAAGAGTTTTTTCTGGTTTTCAAAAAGTGAAAGGACAGTAATAAGCTCAGCTGATGTTTCTCAGATGATGCAAAAGCACAGAGTACCACTTTGTGTGTCTTGGTAGGGTAGAAAGCTGCTTTTTCTTTTTAACATGTTACCAATTGGCAGTGATGCTTTTTGTCACAGGAGCATCGTTTGAACAGTTAAGATCAAGACTGATGGCATCAAACAGGAGGATTATGGTCAAATACGCAATGTAAAATATCTCCATAAGCCCATTTGTTAAAAGAGTGAAAAGAAATATGTGTCAATCCGGGTAGACTAGAGGAACAAATTACATAGACGTGCATATGGATATAAGGAAAAGATTTATGTACAAGAGGAATGGGACATTGAGAAAGCATCCCAGCCCAGTCCAGTTTAAAGTCATAAGTTCAGGGGCTGAACCCTGGTGGCATAAGTGGTTGAGTGCGGGACTGCAGCCCATGGGATTGGCAGTTCAAACCCTGTGGCAGCTCTCAGGAGTAGCGCTGGGTAGCGCCCATGATCACCAAAGGCAGTGATGCCCCCCCAAAAAATAAAAAACAATGAAATCATAAGTTCGATATGCCCATAACCCATATGCCCGATATCAGTCTATAATGTCTCTTTCCGACTCACGAAGTCACAGACCAGTGGATGCAGAATCCCGGCTCTGGCAGGAGTCTTCCCATGGCTTTTCGTTTCCAGGGCTCAGGGTCCATCAACAGCATTCCGTGGTGGCAGAAGCAACTCATCGCTGGCAGGGACCTAGATGTGTCTTCTCCAGCTTCAAGGGTCTGGTTTCATCAGGGCAAGGTTGTGTGGCTTCTCCTCCGGCTCCTGCAGCAGCTTGGACACTGCCATCTTGTCTTCTCCATAATTCCTTGTCTCTGAGACTAACTCCCAACAACTAGGGAGATAGCTTCTCATCTCCAAGAGGGAAATATCACAAGATTTCCCAGAAGTCTCAGGAGAAAGCCGTGCCCACACAGAGCCATGCCTCATTGGCTACTCAATGGCAATCTCCACATTAACAGGCTAGACTCCACCCTTACATCTCCATCATGAAATTAACATAAGCACATGCCTGCCATAAAATAGTTTAAATAATTTTAACAATAAACTTCCAGATCAAGTCCATAAATCCAATACCAGACCTTAAGTCTGAAAGTTTTAAAGTAGTTCATAAGTCTCTATACAGCCTCATGCAGTCACATGCAAGGATGCAAATGCAGGAAGATTCTAGGCCATGGGTGCAAAGTTTTGTGGTTTCAATGACAGTGGACACCTCTCCAGAGCTCTGGCTGCCATAAACGTGGCTCATTGTGACTCTTCCATAGGAAGGTGAAGCAGAAAGATAGAGGGAGGTCAGCCTCCAGGAAGTCATTATCTGAGTCATTCTCTCATCAACCTGAAACCTGATGGACCCGTTAAATTTCCCCGCATGTTCTTATAGGAGTTAAGTTAGCCTAGAAAACCTAGCACAGCCGATTTCCGTTGGGACTCATTACAAAGCAATTCCAGAATGCGCCTCCTCCCACCCCTCCACACAAACTCAGGTCTAACTTAGAAAGTGCAGATCTCATCCACCCTCAGGTTCTCGTCCATAACCTTCCACGGGGGTATCCTCCTTCCTTATTCAAACATTTCCAGGTCACAGGAAACTCTTCATCTTCTAAGCTTGCCAATTTACTTCTACCAGCCCTCTTAGTGTTTCCCCGGCCACACCCCCCACCCCCACCCCGAATCATACCTTCCTTTCTGTATCTGCAATTTATTGCTCCTAAATCTGACTCTGGGATCTTCACATCATTGAGTGAATCTATTTTTCACAGATGATATCCTCAGATGCTGGCAGTAGTTACTCTGAGTTTTCTCAGAATGTTTCTTCTTTTAGCCTACACAGGCTTAATGTTTTCCATCTGATCTGTTTTTTCAGTCCATGTATCTGTTTCTTCTCTGTGGAGATATAAAATCTTCGAACATATTACATTCCGAGTAGAAGATCAAGACGAACAGGCAAAGCTACTAACTGACTGATGTATCTGCCAGCCCTTGCTTTAGCGAGTGTTCTTCCTGTCTTGTCCCCACTAGCTGTGCTCTGATGAGAGCAAGGAAGCAGTGGGGAGGTTCTTTTCCCAGAGACAGTAAGCACCCCGAGCACTACCATCACACTGGGACACCGGCCTCTGTGGGGCTTGAGCTGCTCCTGGCTTGTCCATGTGTTAGATTACACTGTTGGGGTAAGGCAGAAAGGGGCTTTTTATACAGATTCAATCTTATGGGGAAATTATTCTGGCTTACATCGAACAGGTTACTCACATCCATGGGGGTATGGCTTTGGAATCCATAAGGAATGTGAATTGTGCAAAGATGCAATTTGTCTCTGTGTTCAGAGGAAAAGATGTGATGGATGTTTTTTACGAAAAGAAAACATAAACGTACATATTTTGTTTAATCTCCTTTATTGCAACACCCTCTATTAGGTTGGATTATCTAGAATAAAATCAGGGTTGCTTAAAAATGAAATATATATACATGTGTGTGAAAGCCCTGGTATTATGGTGGGAAAAGTGTTAGGTTATTAACAATAAAATCAGCAGTTCCAATTCACCAGCTACTCTCAAGGGGAGAGATGTGATTTTCTCCCTAGGTAAACTGTTACAAGTTACCTGCCTGGACACTCACCAGGACAATTGTATCCTCCCTATAGAATCAACTCTATGGTAGTAAGTTTGATTTTATGTATGCATATGTGTGTGTTTTTGTGTATACAAGCATGTATGCATATATGTATATCATCTATATATATGCATACATGGAAAGAGAGAAATTTATATCAAGCAAATGGCTTACTCTGAGCCTTTATGGAATGGTGGTAGTAGAAGGAGATGAATGCAAAGTTACCAGTTCCGATTTGTGACTGGAGAGAGAAGTGAATCCATGGTCAGCAGGTCAGGTGATGGGATACTAATGATTTCTGGGATCAGCAGACACCATGGCACATGGGCTTAAGTTAAATGAACAGAAGGTGGACGCAACAGACGCCAATTCCGGACGCCCCCAAAACACCAGCAAGCTTTTCTACAATATCTTCATCAGTCAGAGGGAAAACCCTGCTTACAAACTTCCTACGCATTTTCAGAAACTCCCTTTTCACTTTTCGCCTGAGTGAGGGAGTTGAATTCCACTCTAACCTCGAGGAGTGTGGCAAAGCCCATCATAAGCTTGCCTCAGACCACATCATGAGGATCCCGAGGTCTCAGTTGCCGGACCACTACGTGTTCTGGTGCAGTCATGCTGACGCATAGCCCAACTCTCCCATGCCCCAAAGTCATAGCACTTCCTCTGCTTCCTCCCCAGGTTTCCAGTTTCTTTCTTTATTTCCAATTTATTTTAAATTAGCATTAATTGGGAATTAATACATATATCATATCATTCAATAGCTCAATCACATCAAGCAGAATTGTACAGATATTACCACTATTTCCAAACTTTCTTTTTCTTCCTGAACTCCTTGATAAGATCCCCACCACCACCACCACCACCACCACAGTATCCCACTTCCCCCTCCTTGCTGTCCATTCAGGTTCATCAGTCCTGGGTTTCATACACTGAAACAACAGAGAGTATACAACACAACTCTCCATTCCCTTTTCTTTCTGAACTCTCTGTACTTTGTCTTTGGGTAAATGCTGTCCTTTGGGGGTGGGAGGCAATTGAGGATGTGAGCTGTGCAACCCTCACTAACGTGAGTACTTCTGTTACAGGCCTGGGTGCTGTTTGGCAGAAAGTTGAGTTAAGGCCTTGGCTTCAGGTCCAGGCATGACGAGTGAGGAGGGGGCATGATCTCAGGGGATTCACCTGCCTCCAGATGTCCCATAAACCTGTTTTTTTTATGTTATTGCTTAACTCGATCCCATTCAGAGTGCATGCATTTCCCTTAACAACATCTACCTGTAGTTTTGGGTATGTGACTATGCTTCCCTAGAAGTCCAGTGGTTCTGTTCTCTGAAAAGATGGAATTCATCTGCTTGCATTCCAAACCTTCTCTGAGGTTTCCTGGTGTCATTGTTGTGACCTTGGAACTGCTCAGAACTTTTGCAACCTATGAATGATCTCTTTCTCAATAATCTGGGATGTAATTTGTCCAGGTCCAGACAACAGAACTCAGTAACAGACTGAAAGGTTTATTCTTCTTTTTTTTAAGGTTTACTCTTTCAATCTCTACCTAATTTGAACTTCCAATCCCTGTTCCACTATTTATCTGCTTTGCCACTTCCCCTCCAAATTTTCTTTTCCCTCAACAAAGTGTATGGAAGCAGATGAGGGGCTGAGAAATTTGATCTGTCAATCTTCTAGCTAAGGAATACTATCAACACAATGTGAATAAGCTAAGCTATTTTTGCTTTGTTTTGCTTTCTCCATCACTTTCCCAGCCCTTCTCATTCATCCCTGGATTTATCCACTACATATTCCATTGAATGTGTCTTATGTCAGAGAGACTTTCCTAAGTGTTCTGGACATGGAATAAACAAAGTCTGCTGAGGTTCCAAATCCCAGAAGGTAAATACCCTTGGGTTGTCAGACACCAGGGTCAGACTTTCGGTGGGTGTTCTCTGCTTGTCAAAGACCTAAGGAATGGCTAGTTAGTTCTTTCAAAAATAGGGAGTTGATAGAATAATGGGAACAATCAAGGAAGGAAAGTATTGATATGCATTATTATTCTATTTCTCTAGCTTCCTTTTCAACTAGGAAATAATCTAAAGAAAGTGATAGTGTTGCGACTCTTATAAGGCCCATATACATACACACATAACACAGGTGCATACATGAACACACACATATGCATACATATCTGCATATTCATGGGTGCCCAGCATATTCTTTAAGTACTAAACTTAAGGATCGACCATTGTGTTATTTAGGATCCTATCTTTGTGAAACTATTTTCAAAAGCAGAGATATTTGTGAACCATGGAAAAATGAAACATCAGGACAAGAACATATTATAATAACTGTCTAAACCCTTGTTATCAACATAGATATGATCTTTCTGACTGTTTATATAAAACTAATAGAAAGAAAAACATTTTAATGGGCTGGCAAGCATACAACTGGGGGCAATTTCTCTTGATGGCCTATCCAAAAGCAGTGAGGCAGACAATGCTCTTCTGTAATCCATCACATTCTCCTTGGCTAATAATTGGAAGTGAAACACCAGTGAAACACATTCTTCCTACTCTATTTTAGTCTGGAAGGTGGTCCACTGAACCCTGTGGTCCACTGGAATACAGGTGGCACAGCTTCCAGCATCATGGGAACTTGTAAGTCAGCACATGAGGACAGACTGACAGAAAACCTGGTATGTGTCTATATCGTTTACAAACACATTAAATTAAAAGCTTGAATGACATACTTAATATGTAATATAATTTTCCAGAACTCATTGACGATAAATATGTGTGTATGTATTTATTTATTTGTCAGGAAATGATGACGCTGTCTGCGCCCATGAAGAGTACAGCCTTGGGAACCCTATAGATGATCAATATGAATTGGAATTGACTTCATGGTAGTGGGTTTGTGCACACACTCCTGCCCTCATATATGTAATTTTGGGAGGCACCTCCTTATAGATTTGCACATATGTACTTACTTATGTACTCCTTATATGTGTGGACATATGTACTTCTTTGTGTGTTTGTATATATTACCCTGTGTTACAGCTCAGCCTGTAACCCATGACACCAAGAAACTTTCCTCTAATATATAATAAAGATGACTTCATCTATATAGCTACATTTTTGGCAACCTTTCACTACAGCCTAACTGCTTACAGTGAAAACTTTGTTACAAAGCATATCTTATATTTCTTCCCAGGGTTTAGAATGTTTGGATATGAAATAGGGAAGACCCTGTGCACAGAAGGGAAATCCATGGCTCACTGGTCAGTTTCTTTCTAGTTTTGTGGCTGCTCATGAGCCGCGGGTGGCTCTGGGGCTAGTTACCCAGCTAATAAGAGAAGCTGGAGGATTTGAGCCCACCAGCTTCCCTGCAGAAGAAAGATGAGACAGTCTGCTTCCACAAAGACTAATAACACTGGAAATCCTTGCTCTTTAAAAAAAAATCATAACACTTACAGGACATTTATGGCAAAAGTGCTGCCCAGAGCAATGTGCACTTTGATTTCTTGATTGTGGTTTCAGTGGGTGTTGGTTATGGATCCAAATAAAAGAAAACCCAGCACCACTGTCATTGACTCTCTCCCTTATGCTGTTATCATGCTATGGTTTGGGAGGGAGCTCTCTTCATGGGCATTCTTGAACCTTAGCCTTATGGTCATTAGTGCCATTGAGTCAGTTCTGACCCATAGGAATTGATGCACACCAGAATGGATCAGTGCCAAATTCTATGCCATCTTCACAATTGGTCCTATGCTTGATTCCATTGTTGTAGCCAGTTTCAACCCAACTAATTAAGGGCCTTCTTCTTCTTCTTCGTCTTCTTCTTCTTCACCACCTGCCTCTCTTCTGTACAAACATATTATCCATCGCTGGGCACTTGTCTTTGGCAAAAATACATCCAAACCATGGAAGACAAAGTCTTTTCATCCTTGTATCTAAGGAGCACTTTGGTTGTACTTCTTCCAAGACAGATTTGTTTGTCTATTAGCAGTCCATGGTATTATAATATTTTTGGCAGCTTCAAATTTAAAAGCATCATTTCTTCAGTCTTCGTCACTCGTTGTTGAATTTTCACATGTAAATGAGGGGATTGAAAATAACATGCTTGTGGTAAGAGTTGTACAAGCCCCCAATAAAAGGATATTAAAAAAGAAAAAGAAGAAAATACCGTGTCTTGGGTCTAGCACACGTTAAGTCTCAAAGAAACATTCTTGGCATTTCAATATTCTAAAGAGATCTCATATAGCAGAAATGTCCAATGCACTGGGTTTACTAGTTTTGTCTTAGATTCCACAAATCTCTTAGGCAAGTCTGGGTAATTCCACAGTTTGATGAGTAATAGAAGTTTAAATTTTGGCCCTTCAAATAAAAAAATGTGCAAAATGAGCTCTTTCTATTTCCATCTTCTCATAAATAACTTCGCTCCCCTGCAGACGAATGCCTCTCCATCTGGGACCCCAGTGCTTCAAGGCAATGAAGATGCCCCCAGGCACAAGCAGAAAGGAAAGGAAATCAAGAGAAATAGGCCAATTGCATTGTCCTCAGGCAACAGAACCCTTTCTGCTCTCCAGTTCAGAATCTGTGCCATGCTAGGTCTGAATTAGACCTGACACATCTTTTCAACCCATTGTGATTGGGTCTTGATTCTACAGAAAAGGTCTGCACCTTAGGACTTGCTAGAAAACCCCAGCCCAGCCGGGTCCTCTCTTGATCAAGATGACTCTGACAAAGGCAGCCACTCTGAGTGACCATGTCTCTGTTCTCCACTGTGTGATTGCCACCCTGATCTCTTCCACTCTCTCCAGCTTGGCATTGTTTCTGCTCCAAGCAGGTGTTTTGTTGTGGTCACAACGGTAGAGCAATTCAAATGCTCTGACCTAACAAATGAGACTTGCCTACTAGCTATACTCGACTAGCTCAGGGGCATGTGCTGAACTTGAACGATTCTTTCTATTTAAATCACAGTTCTAACTGATCCATTCTATCCACTGCCGAGTCCCTCTGTTTTTGACACAGCTTTTTGATGACGTGGGAAGGGGAGCCCAAGGCTGATGCAGCGAGAAGACAATTTAGGGCTACTCAAGAAAATATAATCATGATGTGTATGCAGGCATAGATTTGCCTTTGATTTGAAAGATTGAATGGATGGGAAAGTGGGAGACCTGGATGAGGGGAGCAGATGTGTTACTAAAGTGACCGGCTGAGCAATAAGGCCTTTGAATTTGGCAGGGGGGAGAGGGAAGTATTGTGCTGTTGTTAGGGGACACTGAGTTGGTTCTGATCCAAAGAAAGGCTGCCCAGCCTGCTTCATCCTCACCACTGTTCCTAGACTTGAGTCCATGGCTGAAGAGTCCATCTCCTGAAGGGCCTTCCTCTTGTACACATCCCCTCTGCTTTAGCAAACACGATGTTCTTCTCCACTATGTCACTCTTGAAAAGTCCAACGTAGATAAGACAAAGTCTTGCCATCCTTGCTTCTAAGGAGCAATCTGGCCGTACTTCATCCAAGACAGATTTTCCTATCTTTTCAGCAGCCATTGGATATTCGGTATTCTTCTCCAGCACTACAGTTCCAATACGTGGGTGCAGAAAAGTGGTCTCTAGAAAACATAGACACCAATATTTCCCATAGCATCCATGGTTGCCTGGCAACACATCACTCCTAAGACATGTTCTCACTGGGCAGTCTGGCTCAGTCTATGGAGATGCGACCACATACAGGAGGGCAAGGTACCACATGCCCAGTGGCAGCAACGATGCAGGACCACCTCGCCAGGGAAAGCGCCACTTCCCAACAGCACATGCCACTCGGCCCCTTCCTCTCGCTGCTTTTCCTGTGGTGGGGTGGTCAGTTTTTTGGAATTTTTTTTAATTAGCTTTGCTCCTGCCTTCCTAGCATGGGGGCAGAAATAATTGCTTCATGGTGGAACAACCTGTGAAGATTGCCACATGGGAAAGGACCAGCCACAGCTCAAGCGATGGCACCTGCACAAGCTGTTTTGTAAATAAATCATACTTTTTAATTGCTCTGTCAGAAGGCTCCTTCTCCGAGCAAAGGTGACAGGAGCTGAATGTGGGAGCACCACAGGACATCTGTTTGGTCTGGCCGAGGGCTCCCCGTACTTGTACTCAATACCCAGAGCGACCTTTCGGATTCCATGTACATAGTAACAATTAAAAGCACACAATGGCGCGACCATGTTCGCCTTGACAGACGCAGGTTGGCTGCTTCCCATAACAGCCTCCCAGGCCGAGAGGAACAAAGCCCCGGGGCCCATCTGCACAGAGCTCTGAATGCCGCCTGTTCCAAAGACTGCACGCTCCTCCGCACACCCCAGGAAGCCCAGCCACAGACAAAACCGGAGGGCCAAGCAGCCCCATCCCGACATTAGCATGGTAATGAATTCTGGGTCTCCGTGACAGGCAGGACAAAGACATGGGTCCTTGGACAAACACCTAGCTGGTTGAGGCAACAGAGATGGTGACAGAGAAGCCTTGAGTCCACGCAGGTGGCTGTCAGCATTCAAGCACAGACAGCTGCTCACCTGACAGCCATAGGTGGGTGTCCTCCTGCAACCTTTTTGAAGTTTTGTGGTTCAGCTAGGAAACAAAAATAAAAATCTCCATGCTACAGAGTCAATTCTGACTCACAGTGACCCTGTAGGATTGGTTAGAACAGCCTCCGTGGGTTTCTGAGACTGCAGAGTCTCTTCTCTCCGATGGCTTTGAGCTCCTGATCTTCTGGTCTGTACAATCCCCAGCAACCGTATTGTCCCACCAGGGTTCCAAAGTAGCTGTTGGTAGATGATATCAATTCATTTCGCACTAGACTGATCTCATGTTGAACACAAAGCCACACTGTCCTACCCCACCCCATGCCATCTTCAAAATGGGTGCTAAGCTGGAGTCCATTGCTGCAGTCACTGTGCCCATCCATCTCCCATCTGCTCTTTTTCTCTCACACTCTACCAAACGGGGTGTCCTTTGCCAGGAACAGATCTCTCCTGTAACAGGCACAACTTCAAGGGAGACCAAGGGCAGCACCCTTTCTTCTAAGGAGCCTTCTCCCTGCACTTCTTCAAAGACTGATTAGATGTCCTTCCGGAGGTCCATGGAGTATATTGAGCTTTCAAGAATGACTTCTATCACCGCCAACTCATGATGACCCAGGCATCGCATTGCAGAACTGCACTGCAAAAGGTTTCCACGGCATTGGCCTCTTGGACACAGGCCCCAAATCTTTTGACTCGAGCACCCAGAGGAGTTCAGACCACCAGTCTTCTTAGAGCCCAAGAGCTGAACCTCCACAAGTGAGAACAGGGGACACTGGATCCCAAAGCATGATGCATGAGCATGTCACACTTCCATAGTTCTTCTCTCAGCAGCCCTGCTGACCTCTGGCTTCTCCCCCAAAGACCTGATGGTTGCAACAAAGGGCAGGTGAGATGTGCTGCCATCTCCCACGAATAACATTGTGACCACCATGTGGGAGGGTAATTTCTGTCAGATCAATATCCTAAAAGTGAGAAAGATTCCAACTTGGTACATGGCTTAAAAAGATGTTTCTGATTAGGTTCTAGGGAGTGTTTACTATGCCCAGAAGAGAGAAAAAAAAGAAGAAAAAACCAGCATGGTTCTTGGAGGTGCTGAAATCAGGTTGTAAATGTGACGACCCTCCCTGTAACTTGGCTACATGCTGGCTGGTGCCAAGTCTTCCTGCTTGCTTTAACACACGGAGCCTTTCTGGAGTAGCCCTTTGATTTTTGGAAATTAAAACGTGCTTGACACGGGGCACAGAGGCTGGTGCTATTGGCAGTATCAATTATGATAATGATAAATCGAATCATGACAAACAAATATCTCTACCCATGGGGGAGGGAGAGGACTAGAATGCTGTGTCCTTGAGAGGCTCCCGATGGGGTGGCACCAGTCAGCAACCGTGAACAACTATTAGACAAACATATTGGAATGCACCCGGTGTTGTGACGGATGGGAAAAAGTGGGTCATTAGCCACCAGGGAGTGCCCGATGCCCCCACAGCTCTCCAGCTGCGAACCAAGTGCGCTGAAGGAAAAACTGGACTACTTAACGAGGAGTTTGATGGAGTGTTAACATTCTTCAGCTTCACGTCGGGCTGTTAACCAACAAAGTCGTCATTAACTGGCTTCTTGGGGTTATGGCTTAATTACGGATTTGATAACAAGAGTTTGCCTCCTGGCTTGAGGGGTGGTTAGGCTATTTCTTCATCCCTGCTGTTCAAATACAGTCTTCCCTTCATCCTAGCTCATCTCCGTTACCGTGTACGCCAGAGTAAGATGTGATGTAGCGCTGGGCCCGAGTCCTATTTCCAGAGCCATTGTGTTCCCACGTCCCCAGGGCTCTCCAGCCTCCCTGGGGTCTGGTTGCTTCCTCAAAGACAGAAAGCAAACAGAGCAGAACAGCTGGAAACAAATGGTCTCTTGCCGGTGATTGATTTATTAGGAACGGAAAGTAGGCCACTGTGGAGGGGGCACTCAACCTGGCTGCCTCCACTTAGTGGCTCACTGAAGTCCTCTTCCTCTGCCTGGATGTTGACAAGGATGATTTGTTACTGGGACAGTGGAGTTACCTTTCAAACATCTGGCCAGATGCAACCACAAAGAGAGGATTGTTCCAATCTCAGGCTCCTTCCAGTGTCCATTCAAGACCATTCCTAGGCCCAGATATCAGGATCTGTTCTAAGAATCCCCCTCCTCAAGGTGATAACCTCTTTTCTCTTTTTAAACAACATCAACAGTGTTGAGAGAATAGTATTTTGGGCATCACTGTAGAGATCTCATTGTGAACTGAATTGTATCCTCCTCAAATGAAGAGTTGGAATCCTAAACCCCGTGCCCTTTGGAAAGGAGCCCAGGTTCCACAGTGGTTAGGTGCTTGCCTGCTATCCAAAAGCTCTGCTCCACAGGACAGAGAAACTTGGAATCTGCCCCCAGAAAGATGGTGGCTGTTGTTAGGTTCCAGGTAGCTGCTTTCACCTTACAGCAACCCTACACAAAATAGAGTGAAGCACTGTCATCTTGTAATGTGCCGCCCTCATCATTAATGTCATTTTGAAGTCCATCTTACAGTCACTGTGCCAAGCTATTCTGTTGAGGTCTTCCTCTTCTTTAATACTCACCACTCCACACAGACACACTTGACCAGCCATGATGACCTTTTCTAGTGAATGGCAATTCTCCTGGCAACTTCCAAAGCACATGAGATGGAGTCTTGCCTTTTAAGCAGCACTATGGCTGTACTTCTTTCAAGACAGATCTGTTTCTTCTTTTGGTAACCCATGAGCCTTTTCATAATCTCCACATTGATTCTCCTTCAGCGTCCTACTTTCAGTGTCCTACTTTCATATGAATATGAAGTGACTACAAATGCCATGGTGTGGGTCAGGAACACATTCATCCTCAAAGGAGTGTTGTTATGGTTCAAGACTCTAAGGAGGTTTCTTGCAGGGAATTTACACTTTGGTGCTTCCTTTGGTCTCTTGACTGCTTCTTCTGTGAGCATTGATTGTGAATCCAAGCAAGATGAAATTCTTGACGACTTCCGTTTTTCTCTGTTTATGCTGCCCACTGGTCCAGTTGCAAGGAATTTTATTTTATTTTACTTCATTACACTAAATTGCCATTCACGTTGAAGGCCTTGATCTTCATCGGCAATGGCTTCAAGTTCTCCTGACTTTCAGTAAGTGTGGCTGTTTGGGCTTCCTGCCAGAGGCTGTTAATAGCCCAGAAAGATTATATTCCTAAACTATTCTGCTCTGTCCTCTACGTGGGGTCACTATAGAATTGTCATATGTCAGTATCTTCCAGACAGCCATTAGCTGACCCTTTGGGAATAAGGTTGCCTTTGTGATGTGAATGAGGTCATCACCTTCTAGGTGCCACAGCTGATTCTTCAGAGCTGAAAACATAGAGATGCACAAACAGGGGAAGCATGATGATCATCAAGGAAGCAAGGAATGCTAGAGAAAAGAAACAGAAAGACCGTGCCCAAGAGCCAAGACACTGCGTTTAGATCTCCAGCTCCCTGCACTGAGATAGCAGCCCTGGGGCACTGGACAACTAAGCACAAAGTGAGTGGCTCAAACGCCCCCATTCCTTGGGAGAAAGGAGAGGCTGTCTGCTCAAAAAGGATTACAGCCTTGTACATAGAGCCCGGCTAAGCCTTGGAGGTAGGGATGCTGTTACTTCTTCTCACACGCATGGGACATGCTGTCAGGAGAGACCAAGCTCTGGGGAAGTGTATCGTGTTTGGTCAAGTCGAGGGCAGTGAAGAAAAGGAAGCCCTCAAAGGCGATCAATTGACACCACGACTGTCACATTGGGCTCAAACATAACAACTGTGATGACGGTGGCACAGGACCTGGTCATACACAGGGTTGCTGTGACTCAGAACCAGGCTTATGGCACCTGTGTTAGTCCCGGTAGATGAGAGGAACAAATTCACAAACACACATATGTGTACAAGGAAGAGGTGATTGAATATTGAGAAAACATCTCAACCCAGTCAAGTCTAAGCCCATAAGTCGAATATTAGCCCATATGTCTGATACCAATCTATACAGTCCTCTTCAGACTCATAATACATAAGCAATGATGCAGAATGCAGGACAATCACAGGCCACTGGGTAAAAGTTCTTTGGATCCCATGACATTGTAAGTATCTCAGCGCTGGCAGAGGTCTCTGGTTTCAGAGGTCTGGTTGCATCAGGGTAGGTCCATGTGCATTCTCCAGCTCAGGGCACTAGAATAGTTCCATGTGTCTTGTCAGCTATAATGACTCCCAAGGAATGAGTAGAGAGAGAAAGGTATCTTTCTCATCTCCAAGGAGGAAATGTGGGATTTCCCAGAATTATCAGGAGAAGACCATGCCCACACAGAGGCTTTATTGGCTATGAGCTGATTGACAGACTAGATAGCATCCCTTCACTTTTAATCCTCTCAAGTCCCAAATTGACACCACATTATGTAATTACCACAGCACCAAACCATAACAAGAAGACAGAGTAGACATGAACTCTTATTCTTTCAGACATTTCAAACCAGAATAACCTTGAACCACTGACCTTTCTGTTATCAATTGAGCATTTTAATCACTTTGCCAAGAGAACCACTTTTCATAAGAGAGAACATTAGTTATAGCATTAATTGAATGGTCAGCAATGCACAGGTGGCTTTGCTGGAAAGAGACTTACCTATCTGTTCCTATGAAGATGTATGGCCTTAGAACCCTACAGGGCTGTTTTACAATGTTATATTTGGCCACTATGAGTTGGAATCCACTCCCCTTCATGATTGGTTTGGTTTGGGTTGACTTTGCTTTTAATCAGCTCTCATCAGGATTGCACATAGCTGGGACAAACCGATGAAGCAAATGCTTCTCTGTAGCACTGTGACATGCACACTGAGTTAAGCATTGACTCAAAATTAAAGAACCAAGCCACAGGGTTGATTCTGACTCACAGCAACTGTATAGGACAGGGAAGAATTGCCCTATTAGATGTCTAGGACTGTCACTTTGTATAAGGATCAAAAACCTACCTCATCTTTCTCCTACAGAAGGAAGTGGGAGTAGTGCTCCCAGAGTAGTGCACAACATAAGGTGACTGGCCCAATGCATAATCCATTAGGCCATAAGGCAGTGGTTCCCAACCTCCCTAATGTCACGACTCTTTAATACAATTTCTCATGTTGTGGTGGCCACCGACCATAGCATTATTTTTGTTGCTACTGCATAACTATAATTTTGCTACTATTATGAATCATAATGAATCATAATCTGATCAGCAGGATGTATTTTCATTGTTACAAATTGAACCATTATTAAAGCATAGAAATTCATCACAAAAACAATATGCAATTATATATTGTGAAATACTTATTCCTGATGACAAATCAAAGAAATTCTGTCTTGAAACAAGATGTAGCTTGGGTAATAGTCTTCACAGCAAGTATTCATATGTGGGTATATCTGCATGTGGGCAGACATGACTGGAGATTAGAAAAGAATGGAATCTCAGTTCCTAAGGCAATCCAAAATATGTGTTTTCTGATGGTCTTAGGCAACCCCTGTGAAAGGGTTGTTTGACCCCCAAAGGGGTCATAGACCACAGGTTGAGAACTGCTGTGATGGGCAGAGAAGAAGAAGGGAAGAATTAGGGCAAGGTAGGGCAGAGATACCTAGGACAAAAAAAAAAGACATTCCAAAACAAAAGCAAATATAAACTTTTTAGACATACTCGTCACTATAATCGTGTTGATTCTGACTAACAGTGACCCTATAAACAGAGCAGAACTGTCCCTGTGGGTGTCTAAGACTATAACTCCACAGAAATTGAAAGCCTCATCTTTTCCCCAACATTTGTAGTTTCTAACTGCTGACCTTAAAGTTAGCAGTCCACCGTGTAACCACAGAAGCACCAAAATGTAGGGTTAGAGATTAACCTGAAAGGAATTATTAAAAGGATCTCACCTATAAAAGATCAGGGGCAGACTTCTCTTTGCACAGTACTGATAGATGTATAATCTACATACTACCCGATGTGTACTACAGATGCTCCAAACAGTGCCAAGAGCTATACCATCCTGATTTTCCACAACACACGTGCATGTGCAGTACATAAAAATCCATCTGCTGGTGTGATCCATGTGAATGCCTCTTTATCAACACATCCTCAATCTGCATTTGGTCTCATTTACAAACATGAAAAGCAACCCTGGTTCTTTTTTTTCTGACTTTGTTTAAGAAGCCTCTAAGATTTATGGAAAACCTACTTTGCAGACACATTTCTCTGCACCAAAGCTAAATCAAAACAAAATGAACAATGTCAATGACTCTATCACACAATTGGGAAAGGATGCTTACATACAGGGGCTGGAAGTGTCCTCTGCAGGGCCCTACAGCATGCACAGTTGACTGTGCTCATACATGGCTATGGCCAACTCCATGCTTCCCTGAGGCTGGGCCAGCTGCTCCATGCTCACTACCTTTAGGCACGTAGTCATACCCAGAGGTAGGAATGCCCCAGGCACTCAGGAGAACCCCAGGCAAAAAGATGTGGATAAGTAGAGTTAGCAAAGTCATATTCTTACAATTCATGAAGTCAAGGAATACCCATGTTGAAGAAATATGTTATAAACTCTCTCTCTCTCTTTGCTGTTGCTGTTCTTCTTTTTCTTCTTCCTCTTCATCTTCTTCTGCTTTTCTCTCTCTTCCTCTCCTGGTAAAATGACATCTGGACATAACTTCATTGAAATTACAAAAAAAACATGATATTTTTAATTATCACATGTATGCATGCAAAAGATGTACAAAGATGAAGGAAGGCCCAGGGAGAATTTGATGCATGGTTTTGCTGAAGAAAGACCTGACAATTTAGTCCCATAAAGATCTCACTCTATGAAACCTCTTGGTGCAGTTCTATGCTATCCTATGGGACTTCTATGAATTGAACTCTCAATGGCAGTGGATTGTGTTGGGTTTGATGTCATCAAATTGAAGGGAGTTAGCAAAGGACTTAATGGGTACCTGAGGAAGCAAGTGCAGATGATAACTCCTGGGTTCTTCCTGCAGGTGGGTGCATGGTATTTAAGCGTGCACCCAGAAAGATTGACATTAGCTTTGGGGAATAGCAGGGTTTGGTTCAAGAAGATGCTGTATGATATGAAGAAGAGTGCAGTATCAGGATTAGAAGAAGGCTCATGAAGAGCCTGTAGTATGCAGACACAATTTTGCATGCTCAAAGTGAGGAGGAATTGAAACATTGCTGATGAAGAACGGGGATTACAAACTTTAGTGTGAATTAAAGCTCAGTGTAAGGAAGGCCAACATTTTCATATCTGGATTGACATTTATCATCATGATAAGTGGAGAAAGGTTGAAACTATCAAAGATTTTGTCTTACTTGGATCCACTATGAATGCTCATTGAACAGCAGTGAAAAGATCAAAGAATGCATCGCATTGAGTAATTCTTCTGCAAAGGACTTCTTTGGAGTATTGAGGAGCAAGGATCTTACTTTGAGTACTATGGTGTGCCTGCCTAAAGCCATGGCATTCTCTATTGCATCAAATGCATATGCAAGTTGGATGTCAAATAAGAAAGAAGATCTAGAAGAATAGATACATTAGAATTATGGTGCTGGAGAAAAATATTGAGAGTCCTATGGGCTTTTATAAGGAAAAACTCATCTGTAATGGAAGAAGTCAGGTCAGGGGCTCCATAGAGGCGATGGTGTTAAGTCTTTGTCTTATATACATGGACATATTGTCAGAAGACTCTGGAGAAGGACATCATGCTTGGTAAAGTGAATGGAAAGTGAAAAAGAGGAAGGCCTAAAGCATAAGAGACTCACCCAGTAGCTGAATTAATAGTCTCCGGCATAGCAACAATTGTGAAGATGGTTCAGAATGAGACAGTGTTTTGTTTTGTTGTGAAAAGAGTTGTTATTGGTCAAGCTGACCTAACAGCAAAAGTTAACCAAGAGCTAGGAGGGGGTAAGAAGAGTAGAGTAGACTTGGTAGCTCTAGATATAAGCTAATCAAGGTGAAGAGGTTGCCAAGTTGGACTTGTTCAAGCTGGTAGGAAAAGCTTCGCTGCGGTTAGATGTTTTGGTAGTGAGTTCTGACTCACAACAACCCTATGTTCACATGAAGCAAACTCTGCCCTGTCTATCTGTCTTTCCTGCACCATTCTCACAGTGACTGTTGTGGTAGAGCCCACTCTTGCAGCCAGTGTGTCAATCTATCTTGTTCAGGACCTTCCTCTTCTTTTCTTCCCAAGCATCAGGTCCCTCTCCAGGGACATGTTTGTCTCTAGGGAACATTCCTGCTGTATTTCTTCCAAGATAGATTTGCTTGGTTTTTGGCATGCACCATGACAGGGGGTATCTAATATTCTCCAGTAGCAAATTCATTGATTTTTCTTTGGCTTTCATCCAGTGTCCAACTTCCACATGCATCTGAAGCAAATGAAAATACCATGATTTAGGTGAAGCACACCTTAGGTATAGCCAGATTGGTTTCAGACACAGAATAGATACTGCCTACTTCTTCCCCATCCTCACATCCTTGGTTATATTTGGGTTCATTGTTTTAACCACTATGTCAATCCATTTCGTTGAAAGCCTTCTTTTTTATTAATTTCTTACTGCATCCAATGTCATTCCCCAGGGATCATTTCTTTCTGATATCTTGTCTAAATTCTCACCACACTGACCTGTAGATGGGTCCTTTTATGTACCTGATGATATATTTGCATGCATATGTGTATATTCATATTAAACATCACAGTTGTGTGTAACCTGTTGTACACACACCAAAGGCAGAGATGTGCATTGTGCTTTTGAGGACATTTGAATAAAGATCCTGCCTCCACAGTTTCCTTCAGGAAAGACCTGGTGGAATAGAAAGATGCGACTGAGCCTCGGGAGACAAGGGTTCTACTCCCAGAGCTGCATAGGATCATGCAAACATGTCATTCTAGAGTGATTTCCCTCACTCGCAAAATGACAAAAGTGAACTAGGGGGCCCTGAGGATTAGATGCATGAAAAGGTCAATGATTAATTGGCAATCCATCTTGACAAAACCATCATTAGTCAGACAGTGTCGGGGGAGCTTTGCAGAAATGTGAGCTGACTGGTGACTCTTCACCTGCTGGCTTGATTCCTGGAGCTGCCCAAATAAAAGGAGTGGGGACACAAGAGCCACTTGGAAACTAGAAGCGGAAGACACACCCCCAAGTCCTAAGAATTAATTGAAGTGCAAAACTGGGTCTGCTGTCCCACCAGAATAAAGAAATGCCCACATAGGTGAGTTGAAATGAAGAGGTATGCTGCTGTTATCACTGACCATTCCAGATGTTGCTGAACCTTTGGGGCAATAGAGAACAAAGGGTTTTGTAAAAAAAAAATGTTGATAAATTTTCTTAACTTCAGCGCTCCATTTTTCTTTCTTTCTTTTTTTTTTTTTTTTGAGTCTCTCTATCTTTTAGAGTTCTTTTTTTACTGGATATTTTTAAGATAAGTTTAGGTTTACAGAGAAATTGGGAAGAAAATATATTGCTGCCATATGCCCTTTCTCACATTCTGAGTACACATTCTCATTCCAAGTAATAGCATATTGTATTCCTCTGTTACATGTGTTATAATTAATGAACCCATATTGATACGTTGTTATTAAGTAAAATCTTAACCCTAGAACAGGCTCTTAATTTCTAAACAAACATGGTATTATCTTCCTTGAAGAGTTTTTATAGATATTAATTAATTAAAACATGTTGCAAGAAAACATGTAGTACATTATGTGTTGCCAATCAATGGTCATTATCATGACAATGATGGAATTGTATTAGTTAGTTATTGTATAGCAAGCATCCTCAACCCAGGAGCTTCCAACAGTAAGTGCTTTAATCATGGACTAGGAGCCAATAGCAGGCTGCCTTCACCCCTCTCTCCTTGATTTGCTACAGTTCAGCCGGAAGTTCACTGATCTCAGGTGGCCTCCACAGAGGGTTGGCATGCAAGGCCACTCTCCAGTGTCCACGTGGTTTCCCTTCTGCAGAATCATGTCCTCTCTTTATGGTAGTGAAGATGTGTGTGTATGTGTGTGTGTGTGTGTGAGAGAGAGAGAGAGAGAGAGAGAGAGAGAGAGGAAAAAGAAGAAGATAAAGAAGAAGGAGGAGGAGGAGGAAGAAAAAAGATATGACGCATGCTAATGCTAGTAGAGCTAGTGCTGAGACAGAGGTAGAATTAGAGCTGGACACAATGTCTATTTGCAGCCTATTCGCAGATAACCACTTCAAGTTATCTCCATCAAAGTGCACAGTAATTCCTAATTTAAGGGGCAAGGGCATAGATTCAACTTTGTGATATGAGTATGTCAGAGTTATGTGCTGAAGTTCAAGGACACAGAAAGGGTGAGAATGAGCTCATATTCTTGACTGCTCAGTAGTAGAAACTCCACACTTCCCTGAAAGGTCATTGGCTGAAATTTCAAGACATGACTGTTGAGTTGGTCAGTACAGTGAGGGATGGGCACTTGTAGAATGTGTGGTCCCAAGTTATAAATGCATATGTAATCGTCTATGTCAGAATTGTTATCTTTGACCTGAAATTACGATGTGGATATAGCTGTAAAGTAATGATTTATTTATTTACTTATTTTTAATTTTTGTGTGTATCTTATCAGCTGGTGGTATATGGCAAAAACAACATAAGTACTTGTGCTAATGGAAAACATGTCAGAAAAAAACTGGGACTTGTTCAGTATATATTACTCTAACATAATCACCTATAGTCATGCACATATGCTGATATGCTTTCAAAATACTGTACTTTATTTCTGCTATTTAGTATTGCTAAAGATGCACCTGAGGCAAGCCATATTATTTTCAATTGTCTCATGCATGTGAATATTGAACATTGAATAAGGAGGACTCAAGAAGAATTGATGCATTAGAATTGTGATGCTACAAAAAAGACGATCCTATTCATCTTGGAAGAAGTGTAGCCAAAGTGCTCCTTAGGGGTTAAGGATGATGAGACTTCTTCTTACCTACTGTGGGCATATTTTCAGGACAGATTAGTCACTGGAGGGCACTGTGCTTGGTAAAGAAGGTAGCAGCTAAAAAGAGGAAGCCCTTCAAAGATGGGGTTTGACATAGTGGCTGCAACAATGGGATCAAGCATAGGAATGATTGTAGGGAGGCTGAAGGATGAGGCACTGTTTCTCCCTATTGTTAGTGGGGTTGCTATGGGTTGGAACCATCTAAAGGACACTTAACAGCAACAACAGCAACATCATCATTATTACAGTGACACTGCCTTGGTTCCAGAGTGACAAACTAATCAGTGGCTGAATTTATAGTTCAAGCCCATCAGTCAATCTGGGAGGAAAAGATGTGATCATTTATAATCATAAAGATCACAATTATAGAAAATTTGTGGGAAAATTCTACTCCATCACATATGGTAGAAGGCATCTCTCTATGCTAGAATCAACTCCTTGACTCTTGACATTGTGAGAGTATGATCTCTGTGAGACACAGAAAGCTACCCAGTGCTTTTACTCACGTCTACCCAGAGTTACTTTGAAAGAAAGTCTTTGATTGACTTCCCCAAAAGCTTCCATTGAAAACCCATTGAACCACCCCCTTCTACTCTGATGTACATTGGGTTGTTATGAGCTGGAATCATCTCAAAGGCGATGTCTGAAGAAGAGAGTTATAGAATTAGAGAGTCAGAAATTTGGAGAAAGATGGTGAGAGTATGTACACACCAGGGTTTACCCAGGCTTAGGACTGGATGCATCAGATTTACAATGCAATGTGTCACTTGATCTCATGCCATTTCCCTCTGCATTAATTGCAGATCCAAGACTAAATCTTTGGCAGTTTCAATTTTTCTACATTTTTCATGATATGTATTGGTCCACTGTTGAGGATTTTGGTTTCCTTTACACAGATAGAATTCTCTAATGATAGTATAACAAGATAAACACTATTGCCTGTGGGACCTCTGACACATTTCTTTACTTCAACATGCCACATTTGTCAGTTGTAAAGTGATGATAATAATAGTATTTGTCCATCATCTGTTCTAGAAAATAAATGAGTCTTTACAATTTTGATTGCCATGGATTCCATTTTCTACTTGAAGTTAATTGACGATTATCATGAAAAGTTTATATATTCGTATAGGTATTTAAAGTATGGTTCTGAGAAAGGAATATTAAAAGTAATTAACTGAGTGCCTGCATTGATGGGCTTTAATAGAAGAAAAGCTGTGATTACTGTTTTACTTTGTTATTCTTGGTTTACTGTTGCTTATTTTTTAATGTTTTTCTACATATGAAATCCAGAATAGGTAAATCCATAGTGACAGTAAGGGAATTAATAGTTCCCTGGTGATAAAACAGGAGTGGGTGAGAAATGGGGAGCTAGTAACAATAAATATAAAAATAAAGAACATGTTCTAAAGCTGATTGTAGTGATGACTGTAAAACTCTTCCTGGTGTGCTTGAACTCTTGAACTGCATTATATGCAAATGAAACTATTGAAAAAAATAGGAACAATTGTGAGGATGGTGCGAGGTCAGGCACTGTTTCCTTCTGTTGTACATAGAATAACTGTAAGTTGAAGATGACTTGTGGGCACCTATCAACAAAATAAAAAGGCAATGTGTGTGAATTTTCCAAGAATGGTCTTTACATAACCAAACAGTTTATGCAGATTAATGAGTATTCTCTAATCCAATAAACTTATTTTGTTTCCCTTAGTATTTCAGCCTACTTTGACCTGGAGAGTCATAGAGACTTTCAGACCTTAGAATGTTTAAGGTGGAGGTCCTGGTGGTGCAGAGGATTAAGCACCCCACTCCACATTGTGGCCACTCTGGGAAAGTTTGGTACTTAGAGCCTAGAAGGATGCTGTGGAGATCTATTGGCCAACGGTCGCAGCATTGATAATTCATCAGAGCACTTCTTTGTTGACATGCCTAGAATCACAATGAATTAAGGTTGACTTGTTAACAATGTGTTTGTTTGCTGTTATTGTTTTAAGCACATAGCTGAAGATTTGACTTATGATACTATATTGTCAGTTTCTAAGCCAGTACTCCAGCAAATCCCTTTAATTAAAAATTATAGTTTCAGCATGAGATTCACAGAATTTATTATTCTTTAAAATCTCAAATAAAGTACTTAGAGTACTTCCTGTACTATAATTTGCTATTGTAATATAATCTGTTTCAAATTCTTTTGGGGTACGTTTCCTATATCTGTCTGCACCCAAAGAATGATATCCTCTCTGAGTAGTAAGAAATGGCTGTTTGGTGCTTCAAGAATTCTTAAATTTTGGCAGTTACATTTGGTTTAAGACTGATGTCTAATTAGTGAAGATAAAAACAATTGCCAGTTGTTGTTTTTGTTGCTTTGGCAGGCATATAAATATTCCAATTGTATATTATATTGTTGGTTTACAAGTTAATACCTTCTGAGTAAACCACAAAGGACTCCACCATCTACACATCATCACAGTCAATTGAGGGGCTGCTGTTTTAGAGACAGAATGAAATATTTATGGAGGACCAAATAGAGAAATGGTGCAGTGGGAAATTCCTATATCTGGGGACACCGTTGTCACTATAAGCTTTTGTGAAATAGCTCTGGCCTAATTTCATCTGACTTCGAATGTGTGCGAATCACAGGGCAAGGCAGACTGACTACAGGCGGAGAAAATCAGCGAGGACAGAAAATCATTGCAAATCAGACCTTTATCAATATTTTACCAGGCCAAGGCCAAACATCTTCCCCTTCTGAAAACAAAATGCTGTTGTCCTGAAACCTTATCACCAGTGAGGAGAAGTTCCCTACCACCCCGTGAAAGGCCAACGCTTTAAATTGAGCTAGGCAATCAGCTGTCTTTGATATGCACATTGCATTAAATTAAAGGTCACATGTTTAAAGTCAGCCTCTTTGGATAAGAGGAAAATCTTTAAGGTTAACTTTAAGTTGTACAGCATTTAGCACACAAACTGTCCCTGACCCACAATAGACTGAGAGGAAGTTGCCTATTAGAAATTCATTCTTGCTGACATAAATATGACCTTGAGTGCACTGATCAGAGCTATGATAGTCCTGGATGAGAAAGAATAAAAAATGTTTCCTCTATGTCCTGCTATATATAAAAGCTGGACAATTAAAGAGTTTTCCCTGTTTAATGAAGAGTTGGTGTGTTTGAACTTCGATGTTGACAAAGACAATGGACTATAACCCGAACTTCCGGAAGAAGAACCTAATCTGTCTAGAAGAATTACAGCCAGAAGCTATGATGGTGAGAATTTGTGTTACTTAACTTGACAAATGTTATTAAGAGGGCCCAATCCCTGGAAAAAAAAAAACTGGGTAAAGTCAACGGTGAACTAGAAAGAGGAGCATCCCAAAGCAATGATGGACTCAGGGACTGCCACTGTAGGCTTAGATCTAGCTAGGATTGATCATGATACAGGCTCAAGCAGAATTCCATTCAGTTGTGCCCGGTTTGGTTGAATCGGTGTCATCAGAACAACAGGGCGACAGAACTTCTTTCTAATACCCCAGGCAACACTGTGACCTTTTGAGGGAGGTTCCTTTTCCATGTTTCATTCCTTTAAAAACCAAACAGTAAGTAGGAAATGACCTCCAACATAGACTTTAAACAGACTGGGTTTTAAATTTGATCTGTCTGAGGTCTTCCCCAAGACATAGACTCAACTCCAGGAAAAAAAATGGAGATAAAAGTCTTTGCTCTCTGACGCATTTCATTTGGACAGAAGAAAACAAGCCAAGAAAAACAAGCAAAACATACCAATTAAGGTTCACAGAAACTGGAAGAACATTGATAAGTTCAGGCATTCCCTCGTTTTGGAAGGCCTGTATTTTGCTTTGTCATCTAAGTTTTTGCCTTGAGGAGGAAAAATAATGTTGCTTGTGTTTACGAAAGTAGAGGGAAAAGCCTTAGAAATGTCAGAAGTGCTGACAGTAAATGCCCTGGCACTAAATGAGTGGCCATTTTGCATAATTTAAAGAAAAATGAAAAAGCATACATATGAGAGAATGTTGCACACACATACACACACTTGCATACACACTTGACTCTTTCTCTCACTCTTGGGGTTATAAGGTTCTGTGTTAGTCTGGGTTGGCTAGAGAAACAAAACCAGAGGAACTCGTGTGTATAAGAAATAGCTACATATAAAGAGCAATTGAGAGAATATCCCTGCCCAGTCCAGATCAATTCCATAAGTCTGACAATTTTGGCAGTCAAAAGCAAATAAAACTGAGGAAGACCTAGGGGCTCTAATCTTAAAGTATGCATATACAATGCTTTAACTTGGGACAATTTCTACCTAGGTGGAGAAGGCAACCTGCTTTCTTTTATGTACACAGGGCACAGAAAAAAAATGAAATATCCAGGCCTTTACACAATAGCAAAGGAATGTGGTCATGTGGACGTAGTTAAAAATAGAACAAACAAATTTGAGTCAATGGTAGGCTTGGAAAAATAAACTAATCCATATTAGGCTAACAAGAGAAAGTCAACCCAAGGACAGGCTGCACCACAAGGGCATGATGCTCTGGGCCTGGATCTGTGTGGGGACCCTCTGAATACCCTCAGAAGTATCTGCCCAAGGCACGGCTTGTACTGTCTTGGCTCCTGGCTCACCTCATGAAAGATGTCTGTTGGAGAGACTTGTTTTTTTTTTATTCTGTAAGATTTGCTAACCAAAAACTCCCCATAAGTGGCTTCTCCGGAGGTCTCTCCCCATATCTTCAGCACACATTTCTGAATCCTCCTCTCCCCACAAAGACTCCATGAATTGTGAGAAATGGTCTCTTGGCATGAAGACACTCCATCTTTAAGCAATTGGAAGCCATTGGGCCTGTGCTGCCTCTGTACAACAGTCTAGTTTCCCCCCAGTCGTGGCTCCCTTGGCATCGTCTCAGAATTCCACGTCAATTTGTTCAGCTTGCACTCCCTGCGTCTCCCAATAAAGAGGGAACGGCAGATGAGTGGGGCTGATAACTCCCTGGACAGTTAGCCCCGTCCGTGGGGTGAGAAGCACAAGCGCATCAGGGGTGCACCTCTGCCAGAGGCAAGCGCGCCCAGATTTTGGAAGCCAATTGGGGTGACGACGACTTGCGGGTTAGTCTTTTCAAGTTTTCTTTCTTTCTTTATGAGATAGATGTAGAAATAAAACAGGACAGGAAAAGAAAACACATGAGTGGGAAGGGGAGAGGGGGAATCCTAACAGCGTTCGGCTCTGTAATCGCAGCAGAAGCTGCCCCTGTCCGTGGCTAATGTCAGGGTTATGGGATATCATAATCCCCTCCCTGAGCTGCTTTGCAGCTGCAATGATGACTAAATTTCTTGTGTCTTATCACACTGTCACAGACTGGGACTAGGAGAGGGGGCTCTGAAGAAAACACAGCATGAAACGAGAAGGACGATCATCAGATTACCAGCCCCCAAATTCAGGAGCCTTTTCCAATCTGACCAGGGCAGGTTTCATGCCAGACAGAAGGAGACAGCAACCCCCAACCTCAGCTCCTTTACCGCAGGGCCCTACCATTTTTTAAAGAACCCCCAACCTCTTTCCAATCATGATAGACATACAGGTTTTCATCCCCTTGCCTATCTTGTATAAATCTAGTGAGGGAGGGTAGCACTTCCAGAAACGTCAGGGGTGGAGATATCTCATGCGCCAACATGTTTCTTGTGAGGAATCCCTTGGGGAAAAGTAGGTCGAGGAGATGGAAACTGAAGTCCACAGTTCTGGAAGAAAGGAGTATGTCTCAGACAGATTGTCCAGGGGTGAACAGAGGTGGGGTTCTTGCAGAGTAAAATAGCAGGCTGTCATCATCCCCAGTCTGAGTTATTGCTGGATCTATTGAGCACAGATAAGAATGACGTCCTAGTGACTCCACATTGAGCTAAAACCACCAAGATGCGCAGTTTGAAACCACCAGCTGCCCTGAAGGAGAAAGATGGGGGTTCTGACCCTTGCTAAGAGGGAGAGTCTCAGGAACCCACGGGGGCAGTTCTTCTCTGACCTATATGGTAGGTAGGGAAGACCACTTTGAATTGGTATTGACTTGACAGCATAGAAGTGTGTGTGTGTGTGTGTGCGTGCGTGCATACACAATGTTTATACAGGCTTAGAATTTGCTTGCTTCTCATAGTTTTGCTTACTTGCCTTTGGAAGGAGGAAATTTATTTCTTTTTAGGTGTGTGTGTGTGAATATATATACGTATATATGTATATATATACTTGGTGGCCAAGTCTCATTGTGTTTGACACAACAATGAATGTTTGCTTTCACATTCCAGGAGATTTCAGAAAGTTCACTGGAAACATTCCATTACCTTTTGATCCCATTTTTATTTATACAAAAATAAGTGCTCAATTGCCCTAGCATGTCCACATCGGTTTAGGCAAAGGTGGATCTATATTTGAAATGCCACTGAGCCCCACTTCTGGCTTCATGAGGAATTGAGTGGACACAAGCCCACCTGCCCCTCCTCTGCCTAGATCAGCACAGTTTGGGGACAGCATAACTGTGAAACTCTTGTGCCCCTGGCATGTGGATTTTTATCACAGGTAGCGTGACTGAGCCACCTAACACAGCTTTCTATATATGACAAGGAAAAAATACACTGGTTGAAGAAATCAGGGAGTTTTGTGCAGAAATAAGGAATGGGGATATGCCAGTCAAGCATCTTGAAGGAATAAGAGTGTTATCCTGAAGCAGTGATGGGGAGACTTCATCTCACACGCTTTGGACATGTTCAGAGGAGAGGGTAGGACACCACATTTGGTAGACTACAGGAAGCCCTTCCTTGACAGAGACGGACACAATGGCTGTAGCACTGCACTGATGGCTAATCGTGCTTGTGAGGGCGGTACTGGACCAGACAGCGTTTTGCAATGCTGTGAGTAGATTTGCTGTCCGATTGAACTGGCATCTCCCAACAAAACACCAAATGTCTCAGTAACAATTGTGAATCCTCAGCAGAAGGGCTCCCAGGTGCAGTTCCATTAGGTAACACATTGCAGGCCTCACGCGACTTCATCAACCAAAGACAACAAGGGACATGCACCGTTGACATCCAGTGGTCACGCTTTGGGTGTGCACAATCTGACCGGGTCCAGACATAAAACAGCACTGCTTCTACTCTTCTTCTTCAGCTACCCAGAGGCCACCTGTTGCTGAGGCTGCGACCTTGACTCAGAGTGACCTTGGAGCACAGTAGGAAGTGTCTCATGGGGTTCCCTGGGGCAATTCCTACAGACCTCAGGTACCACCTTTTTCTCTTTCAGCTCGCAGTGCAGCACTTTAGTTCTTCTGCTACTGTGGCCTCTCCTCAACAACAAGAACCTGTCTACTTCGGATGAAAATGCAAACCTATTATTTGTCTAGGAATATAAAAAAAGGAAATGTAAAAATGGCAACTCTGAACACTTAAAACAACAGTGGATTCAATTATTAATGAAACAGTCAAGGCATTCAATGAAACGCGTCAGGAGGAAATGTTTTCCTCTCAATTATTGCTGAGCATAGAAAAACCCATGCATAGGCTTTGGATAAAAATACACTCTTTCAGCAACATGATACACTGAGAGGTATGTTTCTCTCCCTCTTATATTTTGGTGAGTTACCATTATTTCTAAATAATATCTATTTTCAAACTATTTTTTCAAAAGAGGAAATTGACTGTTAATAAAGAGTAAAAGCATTTTCTTTGCTTCTCTGTAAATAGGACTCATGGTATATATTCTTGTTTGCAATTTTCCTGTTAAGTGAGTATCTTTTCCTCTAAAACAAATTCTTAATTTATTATAAAATTAATTTCTTTATAGAAAATCTTCAAAGATTTTTTTTCATTTTCCTGAACAACACCTCAATGTGTTACTTTAGATTTATTTTCTTTAATGCTGCCAAGTGGAAGGAAGGTTTGTAGCATTCTGTGTCCCGAATATTTCCATTGCATTTGCTATTCTATATAGTGATTTCATAAAGTAGGAGAATTTGGAAAAATTTCACACACACACACACACACACACATATATATATATATATTTGTACATACTTATTGAACATTTGTCTGCAATTAATTGCCTATCTTGTTCTTTAGCCATGAGGGTAATTTCTCTTTTCATTCTTTGACACATTTATGTCTTTGATACTTTTGAAATGATTATATCTCGTTGCATGTTTAATTTTAAAACCATGTGTTCATCGATGCTATATAGGAAAAACACTTTGCACTTGCTAATTTTTCTTATCATTTTGTTCTGGAGTATTTTTGTTAGATTGCTTATTTTTAATTCATTTAATTTTATGTATAAGTACGTTATCTCTAAGCAGAGGAAGTTTTATTTCTTCCTTTTCAATCTAAATGTGTTTAATTTCACTTTCTTCCATAATTATAGTAAAGAGACTCCCTAGCATTATTTTAATAAAAGTGGTCAAATGTAACACCTTGGCTGTTGATCTCCCCTGGGACCCAATGTAAAATGATTCAAAATTTTAAATAGTCTCTGCTTTCTCTTAGATTTGAGATTTGACCTGTTTTATAAGATCACCTTTCCTCTCTCCTGGTGTGTCCTCTGCATTTTTGCATGTTTACCTGTGTAGTGGATGGGTGGGATCATGAAGACAGTAGCCAGACTGATGATTGCCCTGGAGCCTGGATGGGGAGGGTGGGGGAAATGCGGAGTTAGCATCAATGGAAACAAGAAGGGGGAAAAAACTCCACAGTTGATCATGGCAACAGTTGGACAACCTTTCTTGATATGGTTGAGCTATTGAATTTTGTATGATATATTAATTAGAATTCAATAAAAAAAATTTAAACTAGTATGGTCACACTTAATTATTCTGTATTATTAGAAGGAAACATTTATTTTTTGCACCATTAAGTTGTATTGATTTTTTATAGACACTCCACATCAAGTTGAAATAACAAAAGGACCTTAATTAAAGCTTTTTTTTTAAAAAAGTTATTTCAAGTATGCAATGGATTTTACCAAATGATTTTTTGCCAAAAAATATTTTTCCAAATAATTATCAACCAATAGGATCATGCAGGTATTTTTCTTTAGCTTGTGGATATGGTGGACTATATTGATTGAATTCCCAAATACTGAACTAGCTTCAAATCCCTTGGAGAACTGCCCCTGGGTGACTAAGTATACATCATTTTATATATTGCTGAATTGTGTTTGCTAGTATATTGTTAAGGGGGTCTATATGTGAAAACATAGCAGTCACTGGTCTGTAGTTTTCTTTTTTCCTTTTTTTCCATTGCATTTCTAAAATTTGGATATCAATTCAATATAAACACCACCAGAAACAACAAAAAACAACCAACCTTGCCATCCAGTTTATTTTGACTCACAGAGACCTACATAAAGGAGCCTTGGGGAGACCAGGGGCTCATCATTGGGTTTTAATGACAAAGTCAGTGGTTGACACTATTTAGCTCAGAGGTTCTCATACATTTTCAGCTGTCAAGCTACTTATAAAATGATCTACCAACTACAAAAATGCAAAACATATTTGTTTTTCTTATATTTATACACAAATGCATTGAGAATTATTTATATGTACAATGCATTTTATGTACCTTGCATAGCCACATGAGTCCATTTTGCACAACACAACACAATTAACTATGTACATTTTTTGTCTTTACCTGAGTTTATTCTGATGTGTTGCACTGAATGAAATGAGTCCAGGATGCATAATCCAGACAGTAGCTGCTGACATCCAGCATCAAGCACACTTCCAAATGATCTTCAGTCATGGTGGAATGGTACTTGGAATCCAAGACCTTTGTGTGGGAAAAGGCTGACTCACATAAATAAGTAGAGCCGAATAATGTAGTCAAGGAGGAAGCACATTTCCTAATGTTTGGGTACTTTCCCTTTGGGAGTAAGTTCCAGAACTGTTTATGTGCTCTGGACTTCAGCTGAATGTGGGTGTGTACTGCCAAAACCTCGTCTTCCAGTCCAGAACAGTTCCGGTAGCTTTTTTTATGCAAGTGAGTCAACCTCAGCATCTTCCCTGAAAGGATAGCACATGAATGTAGCCACTCACTGGAGCAAGAAAAATCTTCAAAGTTTTCCGCACTTAGTAGTACAGCTGTTTGTGCATGTGTTTGACACCTAAGGTTGCACCAGATTGGCTGCACTGTATGTCAGTTAAATGATGGGATTGATGATAGGCTTATGTCTACATTTTTAATGCCACGTGATCTCCCCACACTACAGTTGGGATTGACTATCATGATCAATGTATGCAGCACCCCCATCTAGCTCCTCCACAAGATACAAATGAGGTTTTCTGCTTGTAGGATTATTGATAGTTTTAGTCTTATAGTGTTGTTGAGTAAGCTTTGGACAGCTAACTCAAAGTTAGGTGGTTAAAACTCAACAGACCCTCTGAGGTAAGAAAGTGAGGCTTTCTGCTCCCATAAAGAATGATTTACAGTCTCTGAAACCCTATCCCAGATCACTATGACTCAGAATAAAACTCATGACTATGGATTGGGTTTGGGGCTGATAGTGTCCACACTAACTCTATAGAAGAGGTTGGAAAGTGCTCCTTCCTGGTCTATTTTCTCAAAGACATTATGTATAATGGGTGTTCAATTTTCCTGAAACATAGTGAAAGGAGGTTTTTCCAGAACTGTATGGAATCAAACTGATAGCAGCAACTCGAAAGGTTTGTTAAGACCCTCAGGGGGCACTGTGTGTGTGTGTGTCCATGTTAAAGGAACAACTCAGAAAGGGACTGAGTGCACACACCTAGAAGAAGGTAACCAATAACAACTGAATTGTAGGTGTTGAAATTGTTGGCTTGGGGTCTATGTCATTCTACATACTTTTAACAGCAATGCTGGAAAATACTGAGCAGGGCTTCACAGTTGCAGCAGCAAATGCTTAGATAAGGCAGTGTTCTTGGTGGTGGGATGGGCTCCAACTATTGCCCAATTATTGGGTGAGCTCTGTACAGAATAGAACTTCAATGAATGGTGGGTATGCATTGACACACTTGCTGGAATGGTCACTGTGGTTTGGGGACTAGAGAGAAATGAAAGGAACTCTCCTCAGAAGTGAGGTTAATAAAAATTGGAGAAAAAAATTAGGTGTAGCTATTGGAAAGAGAGCTGTGATATAGAAAAACACGTGTCAAGTACTGACATCTTCAGTGGCCTTGGAGGCATTTAAAAGGAGTAGATGATGGTGTGCAAATTAGTTAAGTTCATATTTTGCACCCTGGTCTCTTTTCCCCTGTAAAATTACATTAACTATGGTTGTTGAAGAGTAATTTGATTTTCTTTCAGCTCATTACACAATGCCCCTGAAGGAGGCAACCCTGCAAAGGATACTTTACCAGCATAATTCTTCATGTATTTCCCAATGTTTTTCCAAATTACTAAAATAATAATGTAAATAAGGTAAAGAATTCACATGAATGTTTATTTAGTGAGTATTCAGTATTTTCTAATACAACCTACTGAAACTCTATAGGGTTCTTTGATTATCTATATATGTTTGTTTGGGAAATAATATTAGCAATTTGGGGCACCATTTAATGAAATTCTCCAAATTTTATTTAACATAACCTGCATGTATAAATTGCTCTAGATGCACTGTGTCACTAGATATTATTATGTTGAAAACTCATTTGTAGAGCGTCATGTTTGACTCAAATACATTCAAATCAAATGACTTGTTTGATTTTAATGCATGTTTACTGGATATTTACTAGAATAATCTGGGCTGTGGTTGGGTATTTTACAAATAGCTTCAACCCTCTACCATTATATTTCAAGAGAATTTAAATCCCACTTAAGAAATATACATGTAAAGGCCATTGTCTTACATAAGATCTGATGGTCGGATTGTTCCTTTAATCTTGAACTCTCATTAGGAAAGAGCCCTCATGGCACAGTGGCTGTGAGTTGTGCTGGAATATGCAAGGACAACAGTTCAAAACCACCAATAACTTCAACTGAGGGAGAAGGGGCTTTCAACTCCAGTAAACTGTAACAGTCTCAGAATGCATAGGGACAGTTCCATCCTGTCCAATACGATCATTATGAGTCTGTATTGACTCAATGAAAATAAGTTTGAATCATTAAGATGTGTCTTAGAGAATTTGCCTTATTAGTAGCCAGTAATCTATACCCAATTTTAAGATGAGAGCAGTCACAGATATTTCAATTTAAAGCGCTTAGTTTGGGCTCCTGAGAGATGCAACTTTAGACAAATTGTCAGCAGAGGCCAGTCTCTGGAGAAGACGATCATGCTGATAAAGCAGTAGGGCAGCAAAAATGGGGAAGCTCCTCAAGCAAACAGATAGACACAGTGGCTGAAACCATGGGCTCGAGCCTAAGAACAGTTGTGAGAATGGTGTGAGGCAGGACAAAGTTTCCCTCTGCTGCACATGGGGCTGCTGTGAATTGAAAGCGAATCAATGGTATGTAAGGACAACACAACTCAAAAAGCCGGAAGAGACACATAAGAAAGAAGGATGACTGGAAACAGTAAACACCGGGAGGGCCTGAGAAGAGCCCATTGTTGGCATTGCATTCAGTGGCTGGATGGCTGAGGAGAAAACCTATTTGCTCCATGCGCCCTACCCAATCACAACAAAAAGGTAAAACAAAAACCGCAAAAGCCCACATCTCAGAGGCAAGCATAGTACTGAGGGAGAAGGTGTGGAGTCATATTCATGAGACAAAGCATGAATCTTATCTATAAAATGAAACTTTTCCTTCCCAGCTGGCACTTGCCTCCTGTTTTCAGCAACTTTGCCCATGAAGAGTGCCCCCCATGCCCACTTGATGGACATGTTTAACTCCTCGCAGATACACAGAGAGAAGGGAAAGACCGGAAGGATTATGAATTTTTAATGAAGTTACTGCAAAGCAAATTTCAATTATCACACACAGCTCTAATGATCACTTAGTGTACTCAGTTTTTATTGGCTCACCCTTTCTATCTCAGCTTCTTAATTCTAATAATTTGACATAATGTGAAAGGTATCATATGTCTTTATTAATGATATGTGCCTAGTGATTTATTTTATTCAAAGATGCAAACACATTTAGTATATTAACTCTGTTGGCAAACATGTAATTTATGTAAGAGCTGCGCCCCCCCCCTCCTCCCCACCGCTACCCCAGAAAACCTAGAACTCTTTCTTCTCCCTCTGTGCCACAAGAGAGAAAAGGAGGAGAGACCCAGAGGTCAAGCTGTAATTGGTCAGATTTCTTTGCTGTACAGGAAATGGGAGGGAACCATATTTATGATATTGTATAACCAAGTACCCTATAAACATGTCCAAAACTATATAAAAAATTAGAAGGGACTGGAGATGCTCCTGTCTCTAATGTTCTTTCATCCTGTTTTAGCCCTGGTCAAATGATAGTTTGTGCGACAGGCTGTCAACCACAGGTTGGTGGCTCAGGCCAACTAACTGCTCTGTGGAAAGAGAGATGAGGCTTTTGTACCCATAAACATTTACAGACTTGGAAGCCTATAGGACAAAATGATCAGATTTTAACACTGGTAAAATGGGACATCATTGACCGGGGTCAGGAGGGGTAGGGGGAGTAGAGGGTTAGAGGGGTATAATCCCTTCCCATTCTCACACTATTCCCTAGCTTGTCATGTATTCTTTCCAAAAATCAGGATTTTTTTTTTAACGGCAGTACTCGAGGAAAATTGTTTGAAATCAGGACTGTTCCACCCAAAGTACGACACCTGGTCACTGTACTATAGGGGTAGTTCCATTCCACCGAGGAGGTTGCTATGGGTTAGAATCAACTAGATGGCAGGAAGATTTGAGATGTACATATTAAAGAGATAGCTACTTGGGTTTGGTTTCTCATGGCCTTCTTTCCTTGTCTGTGTGAAGAAAACTGAAAGAGTTCAGACTTCCACATTTTGGGGGACATGATGGAAGCTATTATAAGCCAGAAAGCTATTTCAAAATGAGCAAGGTATCTCCCTGGCTAAACAAGTGTGGGCTCTCCTTTCACTCCCAAGGAGCTCACGAAGCTCTCTCATCAGCAGGTCAGCATTTTTAAGGGGGATGTCAGCAGGACTATGGAAGAGGCAGCTACAGGGAGGGGAGTCTAAGTGGTGTGCAGACCTTGAGTCTGGTCATCTTCAGGCTGAACTCTTCCAGTTATCAACAATAAGAAAGACAGCTTCCTCTTTGCCCTTCAGAGCATCTGGTGGGTTTGAATTCTTCACTTTATTATTAGAAGCTCAACTTCCAAACTACTGAGCTCCAGGGCTCCCCAGGTTTCATTCAAAACAAGCAAACAAACAAACAAAGTCCATTACTGTGAAATCCAGTCGTTTTGATCCAATATCAAGTTTCTAAGGCTACAAATCTTGACAAAGGCAAACAGTCTCTCATTTTTCTCCCAAGAAGCAAATGGTGTGTTTGAATCTGGAACTTCAAAATTAGCAGGCCAATGTTTATCTGACAGAGTCAATGGGAAGCTTTAAAGTAGATTTTCTTGTCTTAGAGTTTCAGATACTGTTATATTTCAAACTGTTATATAACTTGCATAGTACTACAAAACCCTGCTGTGTTTTTGCTGATTATCATAACCAACTCCACATCTTGTCATAACCAAGTCCACAAGAACTCCTGAAAATAGACTTCTGGACTCAGGGGACAGGGCTTAGCACTTCATCAGACATCACTGGAAAACATGAAGAAGGGTCAGAAGACAGACCTGTAACTACCTATTGGGTTGTTTTTGTTTGCTTGTTTTTCGTTTGTTTTTTTTTAATTATTTCCCCTTATGTCTACCTCTATAAGACAGGCAGAGCAAACAATTTCCAGGAGAAACTAGTGAGACATGTGTTTCTGGGGCCACATGGGAGAGGAGGGTGTGGGGAGCGGGAGGGGGAAATCTGAGGCTAAGGTAACAACAAGAGATCTAAAATTGACTGTGAGGAGGGATCAAGCCCAGCAGGGTTTGATCAATTGCAGCGTTTCCGAGAGGAATTAATGAGAGTCAATTGTTGGGTAAGCATGAGAGTGGGGTAGGAGAAAGGCTAAAGGAAATAGAGGAAAGAAGAAGGAGGTGCAAGTTACTTATAGAGGGATACTTATAGATATATAAATATATGCAAATATGTTCATTTATAATGAAAGGGATAGAGGCCAATGCACATATATGTACAAGGTAAGTATTAAAATAGCAGGCAGAATTTGGTCTTCTACTCAATGTCTCCCTTAACACAAGAAAACTTTGTTCTAATAACCTGGCACTCTTTGATACTCACCTTCCTGACACGATTGCTGAAGACAAAATGGGTGCACAGGCAAATGCATAAAGAAAGCAGATGGTGTTGGCTATCAAAAGATGCAGCATCAGGGATGTTAAAGGCTTAAAGTTAAATAAGCAGCTATCTAACGGTTACCTGCAAATAAGCTCCCCATAGCAGGACACCACCTTGTGTGATCAAAAAAATTATATTGATGTGAAAGAGGGGAGTTGGAGTGGAGACTCAAAGTCCATCTGTAGATGGTTGGATATCCCCTCACAGAAAGGTTACATGGAAGGGATGATTCAACCAGTATGCTGTATAGCACCAATGAAACATACATCATTCCTCTCGTGCTTGAATGCTTTCTTCCTCCCCCTCACCATGACTCAGTTCTACCTCACAAATCTGGCTAGACAGAGTACATCAGTATTTCAGGACAGATAAAACCCTCAGGAACAGGAGTGGGAGGAGGTATATCATGAGGTTAAGGGAATAATGGC
The DNA here is from genome assembly GCA_004026705.1 of Nesogale talazaci. Classification (NCBI taxonomy): domain Eukaryota; kingdom Metazoa; phylum Chordata; class Mammalia; order Afrosoricida; family Tenrecidae; genus Nesogale; species Nesogale talazaci. Next base: position 139,336 of record PVJH01003524.1, read on the forward strand.
GGTAGGCAGAAACGGGAGAACCCATGACAAGGTTGGATATACAGCACCCACCCCCAAGGGGAAGAATAACAGAAGGATGGGTGAGGGGAGACAAGGGACAGTGAAGACATGAAATAACAATAATAATTTATAATTGATCAAGGATTCATGAGGGTGGAAGGAGAGGGAGTGAGGGGGGAAGAGGAGCTGACACCAAGGGTTCAAATAGAAAGATGCTTTGGAAATGTTGATGGCAGCATATGTATAAGTGTGCTTAATACAGTTGAATGTTGGATTGTTATTAAGGTTTGTAAGGGTCCTAATAAAATGATTGATTCTAATAAAGTAATAACAGTTTCATAGTTGCTATTTGAACTGTATTATGCTAATAACCCTCCTTATTTTTATATATGCATATAATTTTTCAAAGTTCCTGTTACAAATCACGTTATAATAAAAGCCTTATATGTGAACCCTGTCTTGATTATTTTCTTCAAGTATATATATCGATGAATAGCTGAGCTAAAATCAAAATTATTTCTAAGTTTGAGACAGAGTTCTAAATTGATCTTCTGGAATGTACAATCTTTCCCACTAAGTAATTTTAAAGGTGCTTATATCGCTGAACTCCTGTTCTTGAATACTATACTATGCATGCTTCATTTACCTTATATGTTAAAAGAATTTTTTTTGTTTTAATAGTTTGGGGGACTACAAAGAATGAATTATTTGTGTTTGCTAAGTCTATATTAATTTATGTACTTGAATGGTGGTATTGGCAAAGAATTGTAACAATAGTGTGGATTGCCAGAAGAACAGACACATCTCTCTTGGAAGAAGAACAGTCAGAACGGTCCTCAAATGCCAAGGTGCCAAGAATTTGTCTCTCATATTTTGGGGCGTGTAATGGGAAGAGTTCCATCCCTAGGAAAGGACATCATGTAAGGTAAAGTAGAAAGTCAGTAAAAAGAAGGAGGGCCCTCAAGGGGACAAATTGACAGGATGTTTGCAACAGTGGACTCACTGTGAGGAGGACCCAGTATCAGGCAGTGTGGTCTTTGGCTGTGCGTAAGGTGGAGCTGGCATCAGTCACATTCCTTCGAATGTAGCAACGGCAACCTTCTGTCACATTTCCTTCTGCACAATTTACATGAATTCTTGAGTCCTCCTGTGGCATTAGCGTTGTCTTGATCATCATAAACAAAAAAACGAATGAAAGTCCAAATGTAGGCGATTCTAGCTAATAGGGACCTGTAGGTCGGTCAAGGAAAGCTTCCGCATGGGATTTCCAAGGTTAGGCTCTTACATAAGCAGAGAGCCTCCTCTTTCTCCCTGAAAGTAGCTGGGAATGTGGAACTTCCATCTGTTCGGTTAACATTCAGCCACTTTAACCACTGCTCCATCATGGCTCCTTGAAGATCATAAAGAAACACCGAGCTTTTTGGAAATGAAGACTCTCTCCTCCAAGCAAATGCATTTCAGAAAATCCCATTTCTGTAGTTCGTTTCTGCCGTAATTTTATTTTTCCCAGAAAGATGGTTCTGAAATGGTCACTGCTCAGAATGCGTCTCTAAACATCTTCA
>PVJH01003525.1:0-140696 GCA_004026705.1 Nesogale talazaci
TTTTTAGTGGAGTTCCGGGGGCCAGGACTAAGGGAGGAAGACCAGTGCTGTAGACAGGCATGAAAGGATGGATGATCCCAGATGCAAACTGAACCCACCAACCTGATTCCAGGAGGTTGCCACGGCTACCACCTTTACAGGACCAAACCATGTGACTATCTTTCTTCTGCCAAGTAGTGGCTGGTGGAATCCAACCATCCACTTTCAGTTAGCAATAAGGCAGAACACAGTGTTACCAGGCCCTCCCTGGCTGCATGCCCCCTAGTAACTGCAGCCAGAAGGGGAAAACACGGGCATGGTGGGGCATGTATGTTGCTGCCAAACTTCTAGGAGAGGCCCATTCCCTCTAGATAAAGTACGGGCAGATGGATGACACGAAGAATGTGGCAGCTCTGATGGGGACTCTAAGAACCAGAGGGATAGAACCAGACCTACACTTCCAGAGAGGACTGTCAAGACTAATATCAAGTGTAGGAGACTGTGATAGGTAGGTTTGCTGTGGCAACGTGGCCAGTGAACACGTGAGATTATCTGAAGAACAGAGATTTAAATGGCTCAGAGTCTCACCTTTCTCTCTCTTGCATCTTCGGATCAGTCGGCTGCCTTGCTTGTTCTGTGCCTAAATTTGCAAGGTACACTACCTGTGGGACACCTCATCTGCGAACTGTGTCGCTGGGAAGTTGCGGCTCCTTCAAGCCCTGCTTCGCTGCGCTCCTAGAATATGCATCTCTTGAGCTGGGGACTATCAGACCCTGTCATCTGGCTGGCTATTGGTGACTTGCCTTGCTGTTTGCTGCCTATGGCCAGATAGCCTGATCTGCTCTACAGAGGACTACCCGGTAGCCCTCAAGACTCGAAGGACTGCCAGTGTGCTACCTGTCTCAGGCAAGTGAGTTGCACTGAGCCATTGACACTGTTTTATAGATTAGTTAACTTTATTTCTTATGTTTATATCTTTCTATCTATATAAATATATATAAAATTATTAGTGTCCTGTTTTTGTTTCTCTAGAGAACCCTAACACAGATCCCCCAAACAGGAAGGGGCCAGGTGAGTGCGGGCCCCAAACCAGGCAGTCATCATTGAATTAACTCCTACTCATGACTGCTACCCCATGTGTGTCATGGTAGATTTACTCCACAGGGTTCTCAATGGCTCCCATTTTTCAGAAGTTGATAACCAAGCCTTCCTTCCAATGAGCCTCTGAGTGGTTTTGCATTACCAACCTTCCTTTTAGTAACTAGGCCCTTCCTTAACTATAGGCACTACCTGGAAACTGAATGAGTACCTGAGAAACTGAGTGAGAAACTGTTTACCCGAGTGTGCTCTGTCACCTAGGCAACAGGAAGATGCCACTGAAGGTTCTGGGTGGTCAGGACCTTACTTTTAATATTTGTCTCAAAGCAGTCACCTATGTTCTCAGAACATCCTGAGGACATTGCAGGGTGATTCTGGAAATATTACCACGTAGGCCCAAGAGCAATTCAGAGCACACTTGGAGTGATGGGTGACATCGCTGTGAATAACAGCTGGGATACCAGCCCACAGGATGCTTGAGTGTCATTGTTCCTTCTTGCTTTCTCTTTAAAATGCATCACAGAGGCTAAATGTACATCCTGTGCCTGGTGCTGGGAACCCGGCTCTGTTCTCAGTCACAAGCATGTCCAATTAGAAGCCCAGTGACTAGCACCCCTGACCCCATCTGTGGGAGGCAAGCTTCCGAGCTCCGGATTCTATTTCCAGACGAGAAGATGATGAGCCTGGGGAGGTGACGCATCTAGACGCCTCGCCTGGTGTTTCCTAATTGACAGAACGACATCAAATGTTGCTCCCTCCAAACCCAATTAAGGAGCTTGCTTTTCCTGCAAAAACAAGGCTTGAAAATTTCTTGTTTGTCCACATTCTCCATTTCCATACCCCAGCTTCTATTCTACACTCTCCCATAGGCAAGTTGGTTTATATTCTTACAAAATAGACTTTATTGTCCTACAATGCTTCCCAGAGGTAGGAATCAGATAAGGAAAGTTCCAAGTCTGTAGGTCAGGTACTAGGCTGGAGATTTCTCCTGCCTCACATAACTCCCAGGGCTGATGAACCCAAGGTAAGCAAGAAGACCAGGGATTTGTGGCTGCAGAGGGGAATGAATCGAAGGTCGGTAGCTCTGCTAGCATTCGGCTAACAATTCCGCAGATTAGGAAGCAGTGTGGCCAGCTAGTGGCTGAAGTCCGAGAGCCAGAGTTCAGTGAGCCAAATGCGGGAATCAGATCCAACAAAACGCGAAGCAGCTTTTCCAACTATCTTGAAAGCAGACCACACTCGCAAAGAAACCTCCTTTCAATGGATTGCTTTCAGGGATTGGATCTGAGTAAGAGTGTTCCACCCCACCCTAATCTTACAACCGATTGGGTGCTCAAAGAAAGTTCCACTATGGAGGTGATGACATTATATCAGATCACACCATGGGGGATTATTAAATCTTAACCCTCAAACCACTGAGAATCCTGACCCAGTCAGGTGCACACAAAACTTTAGCTATCAGACTATTGTTTTAAATTTCCTTTTTATTTTATTTTTTCCCTGGTTAAATTGATTTTTCAAAGGCAGTGGTAAACACCCCCAAACCCTTACTGAATGCCTCAGAAAGTCTTAAGTTTACATGAAAGGGGCCTTCTCCCCTTCTGTCACCTTTAGACTTTCATTTCTCCAGTTCCTCTTTGATTCCCCAAAGCTCTATCTCCAGAAAAAAATATTACTTAATTAAGGATATTTGTCTACAAGCTGTAAGTAAGCTTTTCTAATTGCAACAGTTTCACATCATTTTTGTTCATGTTGATAAGTTATTTAAACACCATGAATAATTCAAAATCAGGTTTTGAATTGTTAATCAGAACAACGATAGCAGCAGTTCAGTATTCTAACAATTTGATTTGCAACGGATTTGAAAAAAAAAGGACCCTCCACCATTTCCTTCAACAATTTGAACCTCTGTTCTCAACAAAACACAAGAAATTACCAAAATACAAGGTTTGCTGTCCCTCAAAGAAATTTTTTCTTTCCAATCAATCATGCATACACTTGGAGGAGCAGTTTTGAACACAGTAATCCAGTGGAGAACTGGTATCACTTCCTGAGTACATTTCACAACTACAAATCTCCTTACATTTCCCTTCACTCTGATTTGTAATTAATGACTAAAACACAATAGAAAATGCCTTCTGTCTAATGACTATCAAGGAAACAGAAGGTACTGAGAAGGCATCAAGCAGGTACAAAAACATAGGGTATCACAAAGAAAAAAGTATGATTCGCTTTCTGTGACAGTGAGGTCTTCTAGATTGAGAGGGGCCAGGATTCTGAGTGGTTTGGCAATTCGGACCAAGTGATCTTCCAAGGTGTGACCTCACAGAGGATAATCACTCTAGCATAGATTCCGCTGTAAGCCCCGCCTATCAGTCACATGAAGATTAGGAAGGATGCAGTGCCCTTACTCTGATCACAGCCCTCATCCAACCCATTGAAAGGAAGCTTCCTCAAGGATGTCCCTTCGCCCAGAAAGTGAGCACTGTGGATCAGCTTCTTTGCTTAATGCTGGGTCTGGATTCGACAGTTGGCTCATCAAGCTTCAGATCTTTGGAATTGTGCCAACTCCCTGTCATATTGAGTGCTGCTCCAAAGAGTGGCCAAAGGCCTGCCATCAGAGCTGCTGATCATGAATTCATTGACCTCTGACAGTCGCTGGCCTGTCATCTTCCTGCCAATCTTGGGTTCAACAGTCACCAGAGCTACGGGAATCAGGAGAAGCTTCCAGCAGAATACCTAACCTTCAGGTTTAGAACCTGCCTGGAAGTGGTCTTGATTGCTTCTAAAATTGTGTGAGTCAATTTCTATATACACATAGACAAATACACATGCATGCATATATAGATTTCATTGGTTTTTCATCGCTAGAGGATTCAGTCAAGATACGCATCCTTTCCTTCAGCTGTGGCCACTTGGCAAATGATTTATTTCTGAAACTGTCGAGCTTCCAGCTCTTTGAACAAAGCTTCAGCCTAGCTGCTCAAGTGGCTACACATTCTGTCCATTTGGATGTTCCCTTATTTCTACACATATACAATTGAACTGACTCCCCACAGCTCTTTTCTTTCCAAATGCCATGTTTTGATCAGTTTCAAGGAGACTGAAAACACCATGTTTAACAAAAGTCAGTGGAAAAGACTTGTTTGCTTACTTGTGATCTGAATGGACTTCTATGTCTTTTAAAGTCTTTCCTGTTCAATGAACACACAGTACTTAAAACCTTACCTGTAAAATGGACACTCTCACAATAATAACTATAGATAAGTTTATTAAGAGGATTTAATGAGTCCTCATTTCTAAAGCATTTAACTCGGTTATTGGCACATAATAAAATTCCTAAAAAATATTGGTTGAACAGAATGCCTGTGCACCCCTACTGGTCTTTTCCATCTATCTTCTGCTGAGCTTTCCTCCTGGTTCTTACCCTACTTCTCCCCCACATCCCATCTTATGACATCAGCACACTGCATCAACAACAACAACAACAACAACAACAACAACAAAACACATAGAGCATATGAAGTTCTACTCCCTTATTGGTATTTGATATTTCATCTCTCAGTCTCTTACAGTGTCTCCATGGGTGTGGCTGGACTTTGTTTGTGGCTTATTAATCATCAAAGATCAGGGAATTCCTAATCCCCAACCCAGTAATAAAAATTATGGTGAACCCATTGCTGTACAGTTAGCCCAGCTTCACGGAGACCCCCTGTGTGTCCAAGGAGAACTGTGCTCTATCCAGTGTTCAATAGCTGAATTTTCTGAAGTCCATCACCAGTCTTTTTATTAGGGTACCTCTTGATAGACTCAAACCTCCAACATTGTGACCATCAGCTGAGAATGTTAACCAGTGGCATGTAAGTCAGGTGTGACTCTAAGGGGGCCCTAAGCATGTAATTGTCACTGGATAAATAGAGAATCTGTTGAAGTAGTTGAGAGAGGGAAAAATGGGACCTACAGAAAGGAGTCTTACAAGAAAATATAAAATGTGCATAAGGCAGAAACAGGACTCTATATTCCTTTGCTTCTGGAATCCCTGAACAGGGTTTGTCTCACAGTTTTAATTATCTGCTTAATATATCTGTGTCCTCTTTAAGAATGTAGCATCCAAAAAAGCAAAGATAGTGTCTAAAATTACATGGGAGCAGTATTCTAGAAAATGTGCTTCCATTGTGTCTATAATTCTTCCCTGAAGGTGCCAGACTGAAAATGCCTCAACATGAGCAATTAGATGTTCATGTGCTGGTACCGAATAAGTTGGGTGTGAGAGGAGATAGTTTATAATTAATTACCCAAAGTCACTGCAGTTAGGTTGATGCAAAAGCAAGAGGAACTATTTGTACAGGTTTAATAAATCAGCTTCTACTGAAAGTTCAACTCTAGGGACTTTTAATAACCCAGACATGAAATTCAGCATTAAGGAACTGGCTGGCCCACCTTCACTGCATGTTTTTATTTCTCTCCTGACACCGAAGAGAATTTTTAAATTCAGATTGGTGCCGAAATAAGAATGAGAAGACTAAAAGCTAAAATCATCCTAATTTACCGTGTCACTGAGCACTATTTGTCTCTGTCATCTATCTTGACAGACATCTCTTCAATTGACTGGGGTGGAACAAAGTACCGAAGGGGACTGACATTTGATTTGTTTTCATTAATTCATGCTCATGAAATGAGTATTTTAACAACCACAGATTACCCTGGTGACTTTAGATCTGTTCTAAACATCTTACTGGGGCCTCTTTGGGTATATGCCATCTCAAACAGCTTATTTGCCCTATAAAGAAGGAAAGCAACTAATGAAAAGGTTATTTTTCACAAGTCAAAGAACAACTGCTCCACACCTTGCCTCTGTGACAGGATGCCTTCATGGCCCAGATTTTCCTTCTGTGCTGTTTCACAAAAGAATCTCTTGAATGACTACATAGGTCATGAGAGAGCCACATGATAGAAACAGGGTAAAGGTCATTCAGGAAGGAATCTTAGCTGTTTCCTGCCCTTTCTTATCCTTCTCAGTTAACCAGAGTTTAACCAAAGCTTTTGTTGTTCCTTCAATATTAACTCATTAATGCTCCCTCCTATTAACGTATAATTTACAAAAGAAGTTTAAAAATGAAGTTCTCACATATATACCAAATGAGCAGAGCTTAAAAGTTCATTCAATCTGTTAATTAATGAGAGAATCGGTGGTCTATTAAGACTGGATCAGAATGGAATTTAAAGATTAAATATGTGCCATCAGTCGGTGGAAAACTAAAATAAATTAACTAATAGATATAGACTGCTAAATGTCCTAGTAGGTGATCAGAGTTCTCTGCCACAGAGCAAAGAACAACCCTCTAAGACAGAGTAGAACTGCCCCATGGGTCTGAGTGTCTCATTCTTTACAGGTGGGGAAAGTCCAGTCTTCTTCCTGTAGAGTGATGGGGTGGCTTCCACTGTGGACCTTGCTGATTCCAATCCAATCTGTCACTACTAAGACACTGGGACTCCTACTAGGCAGTAGGAATAAAAATAATAAAACAACTGTAGGCTTTGGAGTTACCTTTTCAACAAAGAGAAATTCTTTCTTTTACCCCGGAAACAAACAATGTGCATGGCTACCAGGTTTCTATGGTCTCTGACTTGAGAGTTTAGTCAAATTACTGAGTCATTAGTAAATTGAAGACAACCAAAGGCATGACCCCCCTAATGTGATCATAACATTTCCAAGAAGGGTGCATCCCCTAGAAGTATGCAACACTGCACAGAGAGCACCTGCTTTTGGCTACTTCCAAGTTTTGAATAATTGTTGTCACATGGCAAACACTTCAGTGTGAATTAAAAATATCAAGGATCTACATATAGCCTCCTCCCTGGGGGACAGACAGCAGAGAAGTGGGTGAGGGGAGATGTTGGATGGTATAAGATATGACAGAATAATAATAATGTATAAAATATTCAGGGTTCATGGGGGAGGAAAAAGGGGAGGGAGGGGGAAAACGAGGCACAGATACCAGGGGCTCAAATGGAAAGCAAGTGTTTTGAGAACAATGAGGGAAACAAATGCACATAAGTGTTTGACATAATGCATGTATGTGTGCATTGTGATCAGGGTTGTACGAGCCCCCCAAAAAATGATTAAGTGCTTGTTTTATATATATATTTATATATATATAACACATACATATATATGTTGTTCTAATTTGATGTAAAGGAACAGCAGCACTGGGAACTCTTCTGATGAGAGGCATTCAGAGAAGAATTCATAAGTAAACACAGGGGAAGTTGGTAAATGTGGGAGCTTCAAGGTCAGAGATAATGGACATATGTGGGAGGCAGACAGAACAATTCTTCACTTTGCCACCTGCCGATATGTCCTGGAGTTTCCAAGACTTTTTCTCTGAATGAATAGGTCAATCAATATAACGGTAATGTTAAGTATGAGCACCATCATCGTTGTGTGCTGTTACATGCCCATCACTTCATATATGTTATTTTAAAAGGCATGGTCCTCCTGCTGCAGGTACTCTTATTTCATCTGTATGTTAGTCCGGGTAGACTAGAGGAACAAATTTCATAGACACGCATATGGATATAAGGGTAAGGTTTATATACAAAAGGAACAAAGCACTGAGAAAGCATCCCAACCCCAGTCCAGTTCAAAATCATAAGTCTGATATTAGCACATAAGCCTGATACCAGTTTATAATGTCTCCTTCTGACTCACAAAGTCACAGGTCAGTGGGTGCAGAATCCCGACGCCAGCAGGGGTCTCCCCATGGCTCCTAGCTTCCAGGGCTCAAGGTTCATCATCAGCATCCAGTGGTGGCAGAAGCAACTCATCGCTGGCAGGGGTCTCCATGTGGCCTCTCCAGCTTCAGAGGTGTGGTTCCATCAGGGCCAAGCTGTGTGGCTTCTCTGACTCCTCAGACACTGCCATCTTGTCTTGTCTGTGATTAATCATCTCTGAAACTAACTCCCAACAACTGGGGAGATAACTTCTCATCTTCAGGAGGGAAATATCATGAGATTTCCCAGACATCAGGAGAAAGCCATGCCCACAAAGAGGCCTCATTGGCTATCTCCAGATTAACAGGCTAGACACCACACTTACATCTCAATCATGAAATTAACATAAGCACATGACCACCACAATGTGATAGGAAAATTCTTGGGTCATGAAAGTTTGTGATTTCCTTAAGGCCACTGGTAGCAAATGACCATGCTGATATGGAGTTCAGTAAAGTAGGGCAATACTGGACTGTATTCACACTATGGCCAGACCTCCAATTCCAGGCAGCATCTCCTAGTATTGGGTTCATGGTGAGGCACCACAAGTGCATTAACTCACTTCCTGAGGCCTTTCTCTGTGGAGAGAGAGCAAAATAGAAGGCACATTAGGTTTCCCATACCATTAATTGAGATGAGAAAGACTAGACAAGCAGGACTTCTTGGGGGAAATTCATGAATTGTGCTTTGGAGATGTTGAGTTTGATATGCCCTTAAGATATGAGAAGGGAGATGTCAAGTAGGCAGTGGAACAGACAGGAACTAGAGTTGCAAATGTGTGAGTCATCTGCATAAAGAAGTTATTTATGTGTTAAGCAAATTCATGCCTCCAGAACAATATTCTTCTGTCAGCATCATCGTCAGCATTGCAACCAGGTTGGATACTCGGGGCATGATCAGGCAACTTAGTGAAATTTTGAAATTATTTCCATACCAATTGTTTAATAACAACTGTCTCAAGGATCCCAAAGGTATTCTTCCTCTAGTCATCATTTAGTTCGTAAAGAGATATCATCTGGCACAGAGGGGGCTCCAGCCAGAATTTGTTTAAGCTGCTCTCTACCCATACTAGTAAACTTTTAGTAGTTTACTAGTAAACATTTTAATTATCACCTAATACTTAGTAAACATTTCAACTATCACCTCTGACTCCCAAGCAATATATTTTTTAGCATTTAGCACATATACTAGACCCTTTCTGCGACTGTCTCATTCAGCGTCCACAGTGACACTTTGGGTAGATATTGACATTATCTTCCATAGACGACTGAGGAACTCTGGCAGGGTGGTGGATAAGTGCTCAGCTGCTAACTGAAAGATCGGTCGCTGGAACCCACCAGCTACTTCATGGGAACAAACATGTGGCAATCTGCCCCTGGGAAAATGGCAGTGTTGGAAATGTGATGGGCCATGTTGACGCTGTCCTGTAGGTTTGTTGAGTTTGGAATTGAGGCAACAGCAACAGGTTTTCGCTTGAGCGTTGTTTCTTTTTTCTTTTCTTTTTATTTTTTTAGACACTTGAGAAAAATGGGGCTTAGCAACATCAGTTCTAGACCATAGAGATAGTGAATGATGGGGTCAGGAAGTGAGTTCAAACAAATGCACTCTGGAGCTTCCAGGCCACCTTGCTTTTCTAGGGAATGGAGAGAAATCTGTTAGCATTGACTGTATGTCAGGATAGTTTGGTGAGGACACAGGGATATGTTCACTCAATCATTTTCATTTCATGTCCTACCTGCACAGAGAATGGAAAACGTTCTTTCCTGACACGGATTCCCTTTGAGCACAGAGCTGCTGTTTGTGTTCAATAATGAATGGTTACTTATTACCTTCAGGATGCCTTGTATAAGGCATAGCAAGAATTGGAAAATGTTATTTCCACCACTTCAAGCTTCCTAGATTATGGGTTTTGTCCATATGTAATCACTAGACAAATCACTGTTTCACCTCTCATGATGGTTTAATTAATATGAGTAACTGGGTATTCCTATTCAAATTTCAAGTATGTCATTTAGAGACACAACAGCATGATTTTCTTTATTTCAAAGCTATAATAATTTGATGATGATGATAAAGAAGAAACTTTCTTTAAAGAAAAAACTTTGAAAGCATAAAGTCTTCTTAGAAATTGTACACTTGCTTCCTTCCCCATGTTATAGGGGAAAAAAATAAGGCTAGAGAAATCAAAGGACTTGGAGCTTTCTAAAGTCTTGTGGCATTACTGGGCTTTTCAAGACAAGTAAGGAATATTTAAAATTAAAAGGTTTACCACACCGTGGGAGGTCCACAAGCACAGGAGTTGGGTAGTAGTTACCAGGGCATAGCTATCAACTGAATCTCTACCATGTTGTGCTTCTCAAGAGAGGTCAGCTTAAAACAGAACATAAGTCAAAAAGCATTGCTACTAAAGTGTCAGTTCATACAGTCAAGGGTTTATTTGCCATCCTCATAACCATTGCTATACTTAAGCCCACTGTTGCAACTCCCATGTCAGTACACTTCCCTGAAGGTCTTCATCTTTTCACACGGTCCCTCTACTTTCTTCAAGAATGCTTTTCTTCTCTAGGGAATGGTCTCTTCTGATAGCAGTCTGAAAGTGTGTGAGATGGAGTCACATGATCTCATTTCTGTAGAATATTCTCTCTGCACTTCTTCCAAGATAGATTTGTTTGTTCTTCTAATAATCCATAGTATAGTCAGCATTCTTTGCCAACACTATAATTCAAAGCAACAATTCATCAGTCTTCCTTATTTGTTGTTCGATTTCCACATACAGATGAGGTGACTGCAAATAGCATAGCTTGAGCTAGATGCATCTTTCTCCTCCAGGTGACATCTATGCTTGTCACTATCTTTAAGAATTCTTTTGTCAATCTGCCTAATGCCACAAATCATTTTATTTCTTTTGTTTGTTTGAGATGAACTTGTTCATCACTACAGTCTCCAAGTCCATTTCCCTTTTATTTTTCAGACCACTCAGACCACTATTTAAGTTTGAGAGAGAAGAAATCTGGAGGGACTTTTAAAAAAAGAAACATTGCTATATTTACATAACCCTTCTCAAGAAATGAAATCAGTAAAAATATCATATTAAGCCCTGCATTTATGTAGTTCTTTTTCTCCCTTGCCCCGCCATGTGATTTATTGATTGCTGATTCCAGGGATGTTGACTGTGGATCCAAGTAAAATGAAACCATTGACAATTTCAATATCATCTTCATTTATCGTCATATTGTTCATTGGTCCAGTTGTGGGGATTTTTGTTTTCTTTACATTGGGGTGTAATCCATACTGAAGGCTGCAACCTTTGTCCTTCAACTGTAAATGCTCAAATTCTGTTGAGTTTCACCAATAGAATTGCACTCTCTGCATATCACAAGTTGTGAATGAGTATCATTCCATAGACCAGCTTCTGTATTATTTGTTGAGCACACAGGTTGAGTAAGTATCATAAAAGGATACAACCCCAATTCATACCTTTTCCTGCTTTAAACCATTCAGAATCCCTTTGTTCTGTTCTAACCACTGCTTCCTAGCATATGGACAGACTGCCAAGCATAGTTACATGTTCTGTGATTCTCATTCTTGATAATGTTATCTATAATTTGCTCTGACCTACACAGTTGAATGTCTTTGCATAGTCAGTAGAATACAGGTATACATCTTTCTGGTTATTTTCTACTTTGATTTGACATCAGCCATGCCCTTCCTCATTCCTTGTTCTCTTCTAAATTCAGTTTGAATTTCTGGCAGCTCCCTACCAATGTAATACTGCGCCACATTGGAATTACTTTCAACATAATACTAAATTTCTATATGAACATGCAATAGTTAAAGTTTGGTGCCAGCTAAATTGTGGTCAAATTATTAGTGATTTGACAGTTAAGAGCTAATAACTCCCCATGACGATAACTCCTTAAGGACCCGACCTATTTCCATGATAAGCAGATGCCGTAGGAACACTTAGTTGGTTTGGGTGGGTGTGTATTCTGCATCTGGCCCACCAACTTCTAGTTCTTTAAACTTGTTGACCTCGAGAGTCATCAGTGACCTGCCATCTAACCTAGCAACCTTGGATTAACTAGACTCTTCAACCACACACCCGACTTGCTGGACTTAATTTCCTTAGCCTCAAAGGCCCAAAGGCTAACTGCCTCAACTTGGATTCTTTCATCTCTGCAGCTATAAGCCTATCAACTGCCATAGCTACACAAGTTGAAAAAAGCCTCCAGCCAAACATCTGGCCCATAACCATCAAATTTGCCTGAACTTGGAACTTGCCTGCTTCTACAATTCTGTGAGCCATGTTCTTAATATAAATCTATATGTATGTATATATTTATTTTTTCAATTACACTGTCAAAGGCCTTCTTTTTACCTCTTTCAAGAATGCTCTTTTCCCTGACCCTTTATAGTCAATTGGGTCACCCTTTCACTTCCTTCAGATTTCTGCCCAAAGATGTCTTTTCTAATCACCCAATATAATATAAAAGCCCTCAACATGATCCAGTAATGTGCTGGTTTAGCCATGAGTCATATGAAAATTTTAAAAGTACTGATGTGTAGCAGTTGCTAATTTCTCCACTCTAATTACATCCACCATGCCCAATTTCAAAGAGCCAGTGTGTTATCACTCAGTCACTTGTGGGCCCATGTGAGTGAGACAGCACACCATTGTGTTCAGCCTTCCCCATCTCCTCACCCTGCCTTAATTTTTCCTTAACCATTATGCGACACAGTACATACTTGTTGCTTTGTTTATTTTTCATTTCCTCCCATTAAAATGGAAGCACATAAGCACATTCATTTCTATTTCCCATTCCCTAAGACTGTTTTCAGCATAGGATAGGCTCTTAATACATTGATTTCTTAAATGGATAAATGTGGGGACTAGTAGGATGCCTTGTTGCTGTCCAGTGCTATCCACGCATAGCAATGGGGTGTGGGAGGGAACTACCGGGTTTTGTGCCATCTTCCAAGCATTGTTATATTTGAGCCCATTGGTGCAACCACAGTGTAAAGTCATCTAGCTAAAGGTCTTCCCCTTTTTCAATGGTCCTCTACTTTACCAAGCATGATGTATGAGGGAGGAATTATATATATATATATATATATATGTGTGTGTGTGTGTGTGTGTGTGTGTGTCATAAAGTATTATTAAGTTTGTAGGGAAATTCTATTATATTTTAATACCATTTTCCATGAAGTTTTGGAAATTCCTTCATATGAAGGATTAAGTAGTGTTTTAGAAAATTTGTCCTGTAAGCAATAGGCTTCCAGAGAAGGGTGGACATATCTGAGGGTATATGAAATCATAAAATAGAGGTTAAGAGAAAATACAAGAATCTCAATTTTATCTTTTTATTTAAAAACATAAGCCATTAAGCTCTACAACTGTTAAAGATAAATCAACTGTGGAACTCTACTTTGAACAGACTTGAATATTAGTTTAGCAAAATATGTATTTTCAAAAGAAACATTTTACCGACTCCTTGAAATTAGAGATGACATTTTGTCAATGGATGAAAAAATAGCTGCTTAAAAATAAACAAATATTTGTACCACGGGGACCATGGGGAGAACATTTTGAAAGCATGCTTAAAATGTTTTAAAATGTACATCAAAGTAATCCTTTATCTGTAACAAATATCGTAGGTCTATATTCTCTCTCAACACCACAGCACACTATGGAGAATATAATTTAGTTTCCTCTTCTTCTATATTCACTCGTATGTACAAGTTGATGGACAAATGTAGTATATTAATTAAGTCAATTTATTTACATTTAAGCATGGCATGTGGACCATCTGCATAAGATTATTCTTAAGGTCCTTATTATAAAATTAACTATTATTATCATAGTTTTAATTACTTGCTCAAATGAAGCTTCCATGATATTATAAACTTTACAAGGCCAAGGACCACTATCAACTGTTTACTACTACATTCCTGATTCATAGAAGAATGATTCATATGCGTGAATATTACATATTTATAGAGTACATGAAAATCAAACATGAAAAACACAAGCCTCAATCAGTCTGGACAGATAAAAGGGTATTTTCCATGACTTCAATGTCAATGGTTTAAAGTATTTCTGGGAGTGTGTTTTAGAAACCCCAGTGATTTTGTGGTTGAAGTACTTGGCTGCAAACTTGAATCCACCAGTCACTCTTTGAGAAAGAGGTGACAGTCTAAAGATTACAATCTAAAGACGATAGCCTTGGAATACTCAAATTTCCAAGTTAGAAAGAGACTAAAGGACAGTGATTCTTTTTGATAGTTGATGGCTTTCAGCAAGGTCGAGCATGTGACATCTGTGTAAAGGTTTGGCAATGTCCATGACAGAAATAAATGCATAGCATTTCATTGGATAGAGCTGAGGGACTGGAGACAGCATTTGTTACTTAATCCCTTGTATGCTCCTTTCCCTTTTACCAGATTTCTTTACATGTTTCTGCACACCAGTTCCACTCCTTGTCTGTCAGTCTGTTGTATGGGGGTGGCTTGTGGATTGCTGAGATGCTGGAATCTCTGACACCAATATTTTGAACCAGTAGAATCATCCAGAGTGGGCAAGTTTCAGTGACATTTCCAGACAAAAAAAAGACAAGGGACAAGAAAGAGGGAACACGCAGACCATTTCAGAAAAGTTAGCAATTGAAAAAAATCTTATGAATGGTAATAGAACACTCTCTGACATAGTGCTGGAAGATAAGTCTTTTAAGTTAGAAGCCACCAGAAAATATGACTAGGGAAGAACCATTCCTCAATGTAGACTTGACCTTGATGACATGTATAGGTCAAGACTTTCCGGACCTTCATGTTCTGATGAGGCACTGCTCAAAAATGAGAAGAAACCCCTGGAAAGATCTATTAAGAATTAGAACATGGACTATAAAAAGTATGAATCTAGAAAAATTGGAAGTTGTCAAAAAATTAAATTGAAACATATAAAAATCTATAATCTAGGCATGAGTAGACTGAAATGGACTTGGAATTAGGCAATCATATGACTTATTATACCAAGAATGATAAATTAAAGAGAACATCACTAAAAGATAGTATTTGACGATCTATCTTGAAATAAAATGCTGCTAATGACAGGATAATTGCCATATGCCTACGAGGAAGATCAGTTGATGCAATTATTATTCAAATGTAAACATCAATGAATAAAGCCAAAGATAAGGAAATTGAAGAATTCTGTAAACCTATAGTTTGGAACTGATCAAACATTCAATCAAGAGATATTAGTAATTACTTCTAAATAAAATAGAAAAGTTGGAAAAAAATATGGCCTTTGTAATAGAACACACTTGGAGACTTCAAGACAGAATGTTTTTTCAGGACCAATAGTTTATGTATTGCAATACATTTATTTATTGCTATACATTTTCCCAACAATATAAATGGTATACAAAATCACAAAATAACTCCATAGGTGGAAAGAAAGAATGTAAAAGTGCAATATTATAGCCAAAACAAAACCAGGTACTGAATATAAAACACATCATCAATTGCTCTTTTACAAGTTCAAGTACAAGCTGAAGAAAATTAAGACAAGGTAATGAGAGTCCAAATATAACTTTCAGTACATCTACCTGAAGGTACAGGCCCTCAAGAATACATGGCTCTTTTGTTGCTGTTAGATGCCATTCAGTTAGTTCTGACATACAGCAACCTTGTTGTGGCAGTCACTGATCTGTGTCAATTTCAGCGGTGGGAGTGTAGAGGTGGAGTCAAGCCTGTCAATCTGGAGATAGCCAATGAGACCTCTGTGTGGGCATGGCTTTCTCCTGAGAATTCTGGGAAGTCTCACGTTATTTCCCAATTGGAGGTGAGAGATTTGACTCAGTCTCTTGAGGACGCTCTACAGTCAAGACAGCATGGCAGTATGTTCATAGATCCTGAGGCCTGGAACCTGGAGGAGGCAGAGGAGAAGTCACATGGGCTTACCCTGATGGAACCAGACCTCTGGGGCCAGAGAAACCATGTGGAGATTCCTGCCAGTGCTGAGATGCTTGAGAAACCAGAGGGATCCCTGCCAGCGCTGAGATGCTTCTACCATCACTTGATACACAAGACTGCACCCACTGGCCAGTGATTGTCCTGTTGTCATTGGATTTGATTCATGCATCGGAAGGAGACTTTATTGGACATATAAGCTAATATCAGACTTATGACCTTGGACTGGACTGGGTTAGGATGCTTTCTCAATGTTCCATCTCTCTTGTATATAAACCTTTCCCTTATATTCATATGCATGTTTATGAATTTTGTTTCTCTAGTCTACCCGGACTAACACACCTGTGCACAACAGAAGAACTATTGCAGCATCCTGTACCATCCTTATAAGTGTTCCTGTATTTGAGCCCATTGATGCAAACACTGGGTCAACCCATTTCATCAAGGACTTTCCTCTTTACCACCACCACCCCCACTTTACCAAGTATGATATCCTTCTCCACAGAATGGTTTTTCCCAACAACATGTCCAAAGTGTGTAAAATGAAATCTTGCCATCCTTGCTTCTAATGAACACTCTGACTTTATTTCTTCCAGTACAGAACAGTGTGTCCTATTATCAGCCAATGGTACTTTCATATTCTTCTGCAGCACCACAGTTCAAAATAATCAATTCATCCACTGTTTTCCTTATTCTATATCCACTTTCACATGCATATGAGGCAATGAAGAATATCATGACTTGAATTATGTTCATTTTAGTCCTTAAAGTAACATCCTTAATCTTCAATACACTAAAGAAGTCTAATACAGAAAACACACCTACAGCAGTACTTCTTCTAACCTACTGAATACTGGTTCCATGAGCATTGATTTGGTATCCAGGTGAGACAAAAATCCTTGACAACTTCAACCTTTCTTCCATTTATCATGATGTTATCTACTTAGGGAGTTGTGATAATTTGGGTCTTCCATACTGAAGCCTACAATCTGATCTTCATCAAACTAGTGCTTCAATTTTTCCTCAATTTCAGCAAACAAGGATGTGTCTCTTGCATAAGGCAGATTGATAATAACCCTTCATCCAACCATGATGTTGCACTCTTTGTCATATAATACAATTTCAATGTATTGGCCATTTTGAATCATTTACTAATCCATGGAATAGCACAATCAAGAGTAAAAGTATGGCATTCTTTATCAGAAGGGATCTTGCTAAATCCTCATGAAGTACAATGCTACCTTTGATTATATTACATATATTCACCTTCAAGGAAACCCAATAAATGAAAAAAATTACACATCTTTAAGCACCCATCATAAAAGCTAGTGATGAGGAAATTGAAGAATTCTACCAACACCTTCAGTCAGAAATTAATCAAACACAGAATCAAAATGTATTAATAGTGTTTGGTGATTGGAATGGAAAAGTTGGAAATAAAGAATTCAAGAAAAAAGTTCAAGCTTTGAAATTTAAGTTTGACGATTCTCAAGACAAATATTGAGTGTCAGGGAACATCAAGAGAAGATGAAAAAACACAGAGTCATGGTATTTAAAAGAACTAGTTAACAATCCACCACTTCAGGAATATGCTTCAGGAAGTAGCATATCAGCAAGAATCAATGGTGCTGAAGGAAGAAGTTCAAACTGCACAGAAAGTATTAACCAAAAACAAGGCTCCAAAAAAATATAGAATACCCACTGAAATGTTTCAGAAAGCTAAAAAATCACTGGACGCATTTCCTTGTCTATGCTAAGAAATTTGGATGACAGCCACCTGGTCAACTGAATGGAAGAGACCCAAGTTTTGCCCATTCTAAAGAAAGAATCCTCAAACTATTGAATGATGTCATTGTGATCACGCACAAGTAAAATTTTCCTTAAGATCATCCAACAATAGTTGCAGCCTTACATTAACAGGGAACTGCCAGAAATTCATGCTGGATTCGGACTAGGATGTGGACAAGGAACATCATTTCTGATGTCAGCTGGATCTCGGCTCAAAGAAGAGAACAACAGAAATATTGTTTCCTTGTGTTTCATTGCCTATGCATGGACTATATGGGTCATAATAAACTGTGGATAGCCTTGAGAAGGATGAGAATTCCAGAACACTACATTGTGCTCATTTGGAACTTTTACATGGACCAAGAGGCAGTTGTGAGAACAGAATAAGAGAATAGTGCAGGGTTTGAAATCAATAAAGGTGTTCCTCAGGTTTGTATCCTCCCACTGTATGTGTTCAACCCATATGCTGAGCAAATCATCAGAGAAGCTGGATTATATTAAAAACAGGTTGGACATTCATTTCTGACTACTAGGTGAGTTGTAAGATAGCATCAAGGGCATAATGTATGGAGAAAACAAAAAGTTACTTTAAAAAAAAACAGAGAAGACAGACAAGAGAAAAATGTATGTGAGGAACAACTCTGAACTTTGTTCTTGAACATAGAGAAGCTAAAGTGACTATACGAAATAAAGTAAAAGAACTAAACATAAATTTTTTAGAGGGCTGAGCCCCGGTGGTGTAAGTGGTTGAGTGCGGAACTGCAGCCCGCGGGCTTGGTGATTCAAATCCAGTGGCGGCTGGGTAGCGCCCATGACCACCAGAGGCAGTGATGCCCACGAAAAAAAATAAATAAATAATTTTTTTAGAAAATGATGGCAACATAATATAAATGTGCATAATACAGTTGATGTATGAATTGTTATAAGAACTGTAGGGACCTCCAATAAAATTATCTTTAAAAATAATTTTTAAAAATTAATGGCACCTTAAGAAGAAAAATTAAAGTGTGGTAATGAAATATGAAAAGACCTGGAGTTAGAAAAACTAAATGGAAAAACACTTTCATCTTTCTCAAGATGAAAGAACTAAAGACAAAATTCAAGGTTCAAGTTGCAATAGCGAAGGTTTCTGTAGGCTAAATACTGAACAATGCATACAATAGCAAAAGAAAATAGAAGGAATATATAGAGTCATTATACTAAAGGTGAGCTGGTCAACATTCAACTATTTCAGGAGGCAGTACATGATCAAGAATTTAAAGTCTGGAATAAAAAAGTCCAAAGGAACAGATGAAAAACAAGACTCCAAGAATTTACAGAATACCAACTGATACATTTTCACAAAATGATGCAGTGCTGAAAGCACTCACTACTCCATGCCAAGACATCTGTAAGACAGTTACCTGACCAACACCTGGAAAACAACCATATTTATACCCATTCCCATGAAAAGTAACGTAAGAAAAAAGCAAGCAAAATCTAATAATATAGTTAATATCTCATGGAAGGAAAATCTTACTAAAGATAAGATTGCAGAATTATGGTGACATGGAGAGCACAGAATTCAAGTTGGATTCAGAAATAACCATAAAACCTTGTGGGTACCTGGTGGATCTAAAGTGAAAACAGAGAATACCAAAAAGATGTTTGCTTTTATTTATTTTCACTATTCAGAGGCATGTGATTGTGAGAACCACTGTAAATCATAGGTAACATTGCAAAGTGTAGAAATTCCAGAATGCTTAATTGTGTTTATGGGGGATATGTACATAGACCAAAAGACAGTCTTTTTCACATTTTGGTATTTTTATTTAATAAATGGTTCTATGATTTTTTTAATAATTCTATTGGGGGCTCTTACAACTCTTAAAACATTTAATATGTCATTTGTATCAAATATATTTGTACACATGTTGTCATATTCATTTCCAAATATTTTCTACTTGAGCCCTTGGTATAAGCCCCACTATCCCCCTCCCTTTTTTATGAATCATTGTATTGGGGACTCATATACCTCCCATCATGATCCATACATACATCAATTGTATGCAGGCCACATTTGCACACTTGTTGCCATCATCACTCTCAAAACATCCCTTTTTGAAGAGAAGGGAATACTGTATGGTTTAAAGTCAGGAAAGCTGAGTGTTGAGGTGATACCCTTTCACCATACTTATTCAATCTGTATGCTGAGCAAATCATCCACGATTGAATGCATGCAGAAGAACATGGCCACAGATTTAGAGGGAGACTCACTAATCCCCTGCAATATGTAGATGATGGAAGCTTGTTTTCTGAAAGCCAAAAGAACTTGAGAATTTACTTGTGAAGAACAAAGAATAGAGCCTAAAGAAAAGAAAGATCTTCACAACTGGATTATCGCACAACATCATGATGAAAAGAAAAGGTGAAGTTGTCGATAATTCCATTTACTTGGCCCCACAACCAATGCTCGTAGAAGCAGCTGTCAATAAATCAAATGATATACTGCATCAGGCCAGTCTTCTACACAAGACCTATTTACAATGTTAAAGAGTAAATATGTTACTTTGAAGACTAAGGTTCTCCTCACTCAAGCTATGGTATTTTCACTCACCAAATAGGCATGTCACACATAGACAGTACGGAATACTGGAGAATAATTGATGCATATGAATTCTAGTGTTGTCAAGGAACATTGAGTATACCATGGACTTCCATAAGAATAAATGATTTTGTTTTGGAAAAGCACAGCCAGAATGCTGCTGAGAAGTAAGTATCGTCTTTGCATGTTATCAGGCGGGAAGAGCTCCTGGAGAAGGATATTAGGCATAGCAAATATCCTTAGCACAAAAGAGGAAGCCTTTCTCTGAGATGGATTGACACTGTGGCTGAAACAGTGGGCTGAAGTATAGCCATTGTGAGGCTGGCACAGGACAAGCAATATTTCATTTTGTTGTACCTAGAGCTGCCATAAGTCAACACTGACTTGAAACACAATGGTACCTGTTGTAGATATATAATCGTTTGTCAATTTGAAGATTAAGAGTGAAGAGGTGGCGTCTAGTTTGTCAATCAGGTCACAGCCAAGGATGCCTCTGTGAGCATGGCCTTTCCCTGAGACTTCTGGGAAAATTCTAGTATTGCTTCTTGGTGGCAAAAGACATCATCTCTCTCAGTTCTCTCCCTTGGAGACTCTCTCTATTAACTTCTCTGGGAGATATTGCAGCTGAGAAGACAAGTCACATGGATGCCACCAAACAGCTAATGCCAGAGAAGCCACAGAGAGACCCCTGCCAGCATTGAGATGCTTATAACACCACTGGATCCAAAGACTTTCTACCCAATGGCTTCTGATCATCTTGCATTTGGCATCATTGCATGTGTTTCATGAGTCTGAAGAGGACTTCATAGATTGGTATTGGATATATGGGCTAAAATAGTTCTTATGATCTTGGACTGGACTAGGTTGGAATGTTTTCTTCATGAATTACCCTTTGTATAAAATTATTTCTTATATAGATATGTGTGTCTCCATGAATTTGTTTCTCTAGTCTACCAAGACTAACACAGTACCTAACAACAACACACAGAATTCATTTTAAAGTTCCCTTTGCATTAACAATCTATATGTTCTATAGCTTTGGATGTGCCAAAAATAATGTATCCTATATTGGGAAACCATCATTTCAAACTCAAATGCCTCCGTGTTGGACAAACAAACTTTTTCCAGGGTTGCCACTTTTAAGCTCTTGTTCTAGATGGCAGGAACTTTGATGGCACATGATTACATGCTCAACTGTCATATGAAAAGAAAAATTGGCAGTTGGAACCCATTCAATGACTCTGTGGGAGAAATATCTGGTGAGCTACTTCTGCAAAGAAGATAGTCAAGAAGCATCTTATGGAGGCAGATCCCTGTCACCTGGATCCACTGTCCATCAGAACCTATTCAAGGCCACCTAACAAAAACAATACAATAATAGCTTGGAAATCTGGTCTCAGAAAGCCCCACCAGTGTGGCTCAAAGATTTTCCAAAGGGATTCCGATAATCAAATTGAGAATGAGACCACTGAAAATGGAGTGAGGAAGATAGTAGGAGACTAACCAGGCACTGAGAGTTGGCCTCTTTAAATTTAATTTTACTTTTGATTTTCAAATAAATTGCACACAGAAAATCACTAATGAGTTTCTCTTTTATGGGTTCTAGGTCATTTATAACATAAATTGTGTACTACATTAAAATGTTGTTTGGTTTTCCTTTAAGAGGTGCAAAGGATTTGGAGTTAAGATGGTAAACTTGTGTTTTCTTGGCTTTGTAGGCTATTAAATATTAATTGAGGCAAAGTATCCCCTTGACAATGATAGCATCTCTCATTTTCTTAGAACTTGTTTTGCCTTTTTAGAAACATCACAGGCAACCCCCAATGGGAAATTTTCTGAATGTAAAACAATGGAAGCTTACCAAAAGAGAACATGTCATCTTGTGTATTGAAATTGACCGCTGTTGCATCATGACCAATAAAAAAGAAAAGCAAGCATATTAACTAGCAAAAGGATTGTCATAGTTCTATGAAAGTAGGTTTGTCAAACATCTGCAATTGTTAAATTAAAAATGTGCATGCAAAACCATAAGCATGTCCTGTACTCACTGTAAGATTTCTGTTTACTCCTCTATAGGGAACAGCATGGTCTTAACACTTTCCTGCCTTCTCTGCACTTTCCCACTTGCTTCAGCTCATCAAGAGAAATAATGACTACAATTGGAGACTGTAAGGAGAGTCCAACAATTCACTGGGCTCTTCTTTCTCTGGAATACGTTAACCAGAAGGTGTGATCTCTGCACTAAAGCCTGGTGCTATCTTTTTCACCTCTCAAACTTACCTGTAAGCCAAGAAAGTGGTTGGTTAATATTTCTTCTAGTCAATCTCATGATATATCAGAATGAATATACCTTGATATGCTGTGATAAATATTAGCATTCAAATCCCAGTGGTTTCATGCACAAAGGTTTATTTCTCACTCACCAAGCTGTTTGAAGTCTGAAATAGTTCCAGATTCGTGTTTTCCTGGTGGGAGTCAAAATTCCACATTATTTCAGTCCTATAAAAATAAGACGTCAAGGCTAACCACATTAGGAGCAGAGAGCACAGCTAACTATATCTTTAGGGGTTCCGTCTAGAGGTGACACACTTCACTTTCTATTGCAGCCTGTTAGCCAGAGTTCGTCCTATGGTTCTATCCAATTGCAATGAATTATTTTCCATGTGTTAAGAATAGGACTTTGAACCAATTATTTCTACTTCACTCATGATCAATGGAGCAAATCCAGGACAAATACCTGAATTTGTAACAATTATGGGTTGATAACCATCTAGAAATGTAATCTCTCTCTTAGAAAGCAAAGACAATGTGCATGCTGCATAACAACCAAATCTCTTGATCTACACTTTCAGGAGCAATGATACCCTGCTCAGGAGTGGCTGGCTGTGAGGTTTTGAACATGTTTCACTCTTCACCGTCTGCACAGGAATGCAGGCACCTAAATCAGGTTCACTACACCTCTCTCTTATTCCTGGATTCCAATCCATAATTTTTCTGTTTCAGGTATCATTCTTCTAAAGCAAATTGTAAACATGAGGGCCTTCTCAGGTTTTCCTTTCTCATCTATAGTTGAATTAGTCTGAAGCCCTGGTGAAGAAAGAGGTAGATGGAATAAATCAATGAGTCATGGTATGATCTGTGGTTGCCTGTTATTGTGGAGTGGGTTGACCCCATGTGTGCTGAGTAGGGTCAGGCTATAACAGTGTGTGCTGAGTTTTAAAGGCTATGACTATTCAGAAGCTGATAATCGGGCAGCCATCCTGATGTTTGCAGCTGAGTGTGATAATCCAATTTTAGCTGTGATGGCTCAGTGGTCATCACACGCAGTAGTTCTCATCTACCATGTCTGAGACACAAGTTCAATCCCCAAGAAGGTAACTTAAGCATGGCTACCGCTCATCTTTCAGGCTCCTTTGCCACCACAACTTTGACCACACTTATGTGGAGCTTCCAGATGAAGATAAACCAAATAGAAAGATATGACCGTCTATTCTCAATAGATTATAATAAACAATAATGAGTCCATGAAAGCCTTGTGAATCACAGTTGCCCCATCCACAAACCATCATGAAAATGAAACAAGAGCAGGAAGTATTTCCTTCCATTTTACATGAGATCCCCAGGAGTTGGGTCAATGAAACAGCAGCTCACAACAATAAGGAAATTAGTCCTTTAAGTTTGAAATCATAGTTTTAAGACGGAAACCCTGTGCCATTTTTCAAACCAGATTTATTATGGAAAAGTAGATGCTATCCCTCTATTTTAGTACTCCCTTAATGATGGAACACTTTGTTCTATTAAACTGGCCTTCCATGATGCTCACCTTCCCGATATGATCACTGAAGACAAAGCGGGTGCATAAGCAAATGTGGTGAAGAAAGCTGATGGTGCCCGGTTATCAAAAGATATAGTGTCTTGGGTCTTAAAGGCTTGAAGATAAATGAACAACCATCTAACTGAGAAGTAACAAAGCCCACATGGATGAAGCACACCAGCCTGTGTGAACATGAAGTATCAATAGGATCAGACATCAAAAACCCAGAACAAAATATCATATGGTGAATAAGGGGGAATGGGGAGTGGGGAGTGGAGACTCAAAGCCCATCTGTAGGCAACTGCACATCCTCTTACAGAAGGGACTCAGAGGAGATGAGTCAGTCAGGTGCAGTATAGCATAGATGAAACATACAACTCTCCTCTTGTTCTGTAATGTTTCCTCCTCTACACCCCCCACTACCATGACCCCAATTCTACCTTACAAATCTGGCTAGACCAGAGCATGTACATGGATAAAGACAAGAGCTAGAAACACAGGAAATCCAGGACAGATAACCTCTCATGATCAATATTGAGAGTCACCATACCAGGAGGGTAAAGGTAATGTGGGGAAGATGGGGGAACTGATCACATGATCTACTTATAACACCCTCTCAGGGGGATGGACAACAGGAAAGTTGGTGAAGGGAGTCATAGGTAAGTTTAATACATTAAAAAAAATAATAATCTATAAATTGTCAAGTGTTCATGAGGGAGGGAGAAGGGGAAGTGAAAAATGAGGAGCTGATACCAAGGGCTCAAGTAGAAGGGAAATGTTTTGAGAATGATGATGGCAACAAATGTACAAATGTGTTTGACACAATGCAGGTATGTATGGATTGTAAAAAGAGCTGTATGTGTCCCCAATAAAATGATTTACCTTTTTTATTAATTATTTTATTGGGGGCTCATACATCATTTTTCACAATACAAAAATAAATGTACTGTGCCAAGCACCTTCACATGTCCACTTTTCTATCGCTCTCCATGTTGGTGTGCTTCTTCCATGTGGGCTTTGCTGTTTCTGCGCTGAATGGCAACTCGATTATCTTCAAGTCTTCAACTCCAACTACCAAATGACTGAATGCCTGGAGTTGAAGACTTGAAGATAATCAAGTTGCCATTCAGCGCAGAAACAGCAACGCCCACATGGAAGAAGCACACCAACATGTGTAATCAAGAGGGGCCAAAGGGAGCAGATATCAAGCATCAAAGAACAAGAATCACATCATTACGAATGAGGGGGAGAGCAGGGTGGGGACCTAAGGCCCACTGGTGGGTAATTAGTCACCCCTTTACAGGGCGTCACAGGGAGAAGACAGACCAGTCAAGGTACAGCCGGGCAGTGATGATGCATACAAGATTCCACTAGTTCCTGAAGCCTTCCTACGCGCCCCCCCCCCCACCTCCACCCTTGCAACCATCATGGTCCCAACTCTACGTTACAAATCCAGATGGACTGGAGAAGATTTACCTTTTTTAAATAGATGCTCTCATTGGATCTCCACTTGACACTTTATGTATACCTTGAAAGAGAAGTTTAGAATCCATGAAACAGGGATTCTTGGTATATATAATGAGTTAGTTTATACTAGAAGTGGAGAAGTTGTCCACTCTGCTCAAGGAAAGGCTGCCCATGGTACATGTTTACATAAGGGACTACATAGAATTCTGAAGAGAGACACAAGCTGTTCTGCCCTGTGACACCGTCTGCAAGGAAGAACAGAATGGTTAACACTGAGCATATCTCAGCAGCTTCCAGATGTGTAATATCTTCAACAACTACCCACCAGAATCTCTGGAGAAATCATCCATCTTCCAGTCTAATTAGACCTGAAGCAGGAAATCTTGAGGCACAGATGTAGAGAAGATGAGAAAGCCACCTTGCTGCGAGGCAAGCCTGCATAAATCAACTGACTGGAAAGAACTGAACATTCCTTACTCTACACTGGGGCCAGCAGCAGCCCGGAGGGTTCTTACTGAGGCACATTTCCTCTCTCCATCCTTGTCTAAATTTCTCTATTGCTCTTTTTTATTATTATTATTATCTGACTGCCTTTTTCACAGCAGAGAGGATGAGCCATATTGCTGAGACAGAAAGTGAAACAAAGCATTTGCCAGGTGAGATGAAAGTGCTGGCAGCAGGAGAAAGAGGAATTATGGTGATTCAATTATGTTCAGCTACTACATTTCTTTCCAGTAAACCTTGCTTTGAAAAATCCACCATTGTAGGACTACAACTACATTTACAAACCTATAGGTATTCAAATTACCAGAGGTGATTTGATCCAAATATTAGCCAAATATGTTGTCTTTCCATGGGGTTCTGGGGGACCCAGGACTCTGTTATGACTTGACCAGCTTTTCTATTAGTTGAAACAGGCTTCGAACCTTGAACTGAGAATCCCTGGTGTTTCAGAGTAGAAGTGTGGTTCATAGTGCTTTCATGGCTATGCCCTTCTAAAATATGTCACCAGACTTTTATTTGGCCATGCCTCTGGGTAAACAACTCCTCAGTCTTTCTACTAGTAGCCAATTGTTTAACTGCTGCACTGCCTGGGAGAAACTTGAGTGAAACTGGTAATAATATCAGTCCCTACAGCTGCGCAAGATTAAAAGCTTCCATTTGTCACAGGAAACTACCTTTCCCCCAAGTGGATGGCTAGTCTCCTTGTCATTTTTTCAAGTTCATAGCCAAGGATGTTCTGTTCTCTGTTCACAGATGGTTTCTATCTCAGTTCCAACTCTAACCCTTATCTCCTGATCCCCAGTGAGCAGTGACTCCGTAGGCTACCTCCAGAGTCACGAGAGTCCCTGGGCAACCATAGTTTCTCTTCAGCCTTCCCCTTGTTTGTGAGTTCCCTCATAGTCTCAGAAGCCACTTTTCTTTCAAAGTCAAATGAAAGTGTTTACAAGAACTCTACCAGTATTTTAATGGTGTGTTATGAGGAGTTTCTGCAGTTATTTCTTGTTACTAAAATTGCCAGGGTCCCCACCCCCAATGGTTACACATTGCTTCTTTAGAAGTTATTCATGCTAGTCACTGAATATTTCTGGCCTCTTCCTTCTGGGTGAGTAATAGAATGGTATTCTCATCTCTCCTTTGAAGCTAGACACAGTCGTGAGACATTGGCTGGAGAATGAATGAGCAAGGGTGTGATTCAACTCATTCCCTTCCTCCGTCTAACATGATCATGGCCCTACATCTTGAGAACGTTTCTATCATCCAAAGTCTTTGAGTAACCCTGATTAGCAAAGACTTCCTGCAAAGTACTGACTGATTGAAAAAGAATCCTATGATTTCTGAGGTCCTTTGTTACCACAGCATTGCCTTGTCTATTCTGATTGGTACCTCCCGGTTTAACAATTAAAAGCAAGCTTACAAAACTTGAATACCACCCTGTTGGGATAGAATGAGACTTAATCAGAACAAATTAATCCAATTTAATCATTACCTACCTGAGGGGATTAAGGAAATCAAAATGCCCCACCAGAGCAATCACTCATTACAACACTGTGCCTCCATTTGTAGTAAGTTTATTCTTTTGAATCCAGGTATTTCTATTTCCCAGAACTCTTTTGCTAGGTGCCCACACTCATAGTAAGGATAATTCACTGAGAAATTTTCATCAGGGGCCATTGACCATGAATATGACCTGGATTTATTTAGTGCTAGATCACTCCTCTGTAAAGGAACAAGGAGACAGGAAATGATATTGGTCATGTCACCAACATGGAGGCTTTGTGAAATAAAGCCAGGACTCTTCTGGAAATCAAAAGGGAAAGGTGATGAGAAGGAATGAAGACCAGTGTGTCTTCACAAGGTCAATCGGGGAAGACTCCAGGATGTCTCCCAAAAGTACAGTGGATGTTTTTTGCCCATGGGAAAGTACACCTCCTACTATTCGTCTTGCAACTTGGAAAACTCTGGAGGAAGAAATAGCATATCTGATGTTCCAATTAGAAGTGGCACTAAAGGACAGTGGGGAGACTGAAACTCTTCCTATGTCATAAGGAAGTTAGAGCACCTTGACCAGAAACCTACGCACCTCTCTGACTCTGTACTCTTTATTTCATGTGAAACATGACTAAGAGATTGGGCACTGTCTCCAGAAGGATAGGCAGTTATAAAAATGGCATCAATAAAGAAATATGAAAGGCAAGAACAATCAGGCAGTTACACTATAAATGCCACAGTACAAATGTTTCCATAAAAAGTAAATACCATACATGAAAATGTTCACCTTCCACAGAAACTACCCTATTAGACAGCATCTGAAAACCACACTTGGGCTATTAAATACACAAGAATGGACCTTAGTTTAAGTTGACAATTAGTGGGTTTGCCTACTGGAGAAATCTATGACAAAAAATGCTATGAGTATCTCCCTGTGATAAGTAGAGGAGAACCAGTGGTTGAATGCAGGTTATTAGCCACAAGGTCAGCAGTTTGGATCTACCAGCTATTTCTGGGAGAAAGATGAGACTGCTTCACAAGGACGTGCAGCCTCAGGAACCAAAGAGGCAGGTCTTTACTATGTGTCCTGTAAGGTCATGATGAGTCAAAATTAACTTAATAACAGTGAGTTCATTTTTTGTTGCTTTTATTAGAAACTAAAGAGCAGCCTTTCACCAAGGAGAAAGTTCAGAAGGGTTATGGAAAGGGGAGGCATGGAAAAGGGAAATAAGGTGTTACATGGTGGGGGTTACAAACATCGAGACAAAACAAGATGTGCATGAATTGTTGAATGGAAAAGTAATTACTCTGTAGACCTTCACACAATTCACAATCAGAAGTTTGAGTGAGTAATTTATAACTTTTTAAAGCTCCACCAATATGATCAGAAACATACCTCTCTTAAGGCTTTTAGGACACAAAATAACACAAAATGGGTGATGGCAAAGAATAGAAATGTCTTTTCTCACAGTTCTGGAAACTGGAAGCCAAATCAGGCCATCCTCCATGCTTAACCTTCAGGAAGTTGTGAAAATGCACCTGCTCATGCAACCACTTCTGCATGCCAGGTGTGGGCCCAAAACAGCATGCTCTCTTGCCCCACACTTCCTCCCTTGACCTCACACTGTGTGGCTGCTTTTTGTTTCCGGCCATGAAGAGGGTCATGAAAGGACAGCAATTTGATGGCCTAGAATATGTGAAGACAATCGGTCAGCCACCCAAACAGATTAATTTGAAAAACATTCCCAAGAATGTCATCACAGATTTGATAAATGTATTAAGTGTAATGGAGAGTACTTTGAAGGTGATGAGATTGTTTGGTCAAAAATAAATAAATACATAGCTTTTGAAAAATAATTCCGTTTTTGAGGGTTAACCCCTCGTATATCTTCCTTGGGCATATGACATTGTTTTCTTATTGCCTGATCGTTAAACTGGATTTTGTTTTATCTGTTATTAATAGCCCAACATACTGCATGAAAAAAGTGAATACATTATTTTTAATTAAAAAATCAGTAAATGGGGGAAAAAAATAAAGATTCACAATGTCAGAAACCCAAAGGGGCTGTCCCACTCTCTCCTATGAGGTCATAATGAGGTGGATTTGACGAGATGGCAGTGAGTTTGGTTTATGGTCCGTCTTGCCGGACTCTTCCCAGCTCCTGTGTCATGCCTACTCTCCTCTTAAATCTCTTCTTAACTCCTAGTTCCTCTGGATGTCGTGCTCATCCCAGCCCACACATGGAGTTGGACAGTCCTTCTATACACATGTTCATGCCACCTGGTACTGCTCTCATTCCAGGGTGGAATCTTCTAGTTTTTTCCCTGGAAAGCATACATGAAACAGAATTCTTATTTACCTTGGTATCCCCAGCATCTACCACTGAGCTGGGCAACTGAACATACTAGTTAAGGCTGAACGAATTTCCCTTCACCATCCTTTGGTTTGCTTCTGCTACCTTTTCATCCCTTACTCTCAATGTATTCCGTGCCTATGTTGCTATCAACCACAACTTTTTCAAATGTCCTCCCTTCATGAAATACTACATTCCTATTATCCCCAAACCAAATTGGCATCACAATCACCCAAAGATTGTTTCACAAACACAGCTTCCTGGTTCCATTTTGGGATCTACTGGATCAGATGCTCCTTGAAGGAAGATCTTTAAAATAGCTGTGATAGGTAGGTTGGTTGTGACAACCTAGCCAATAAACACATGAGATTAATTGAAGGGCAGAGATATAAATGGCTCAGTGAGGCTCGCCTTTCTCTCTCTTGCTCTTGGATCTTTGGACCAGTGTGCAGCTAGCTGCCTTGTTTGTTCTGTGCCTCGATTTGTAAGCTACACTGCCTGGGGGACATCTAATCCATGGAACATGTCACTGTAAATTGAGATTCCTTCAAGCCCAGTTTTTCCGTGCTACTGCAATATGCATCTCTTGAGCTGGGAACTGTCGGATGCAGTCATCTGGCTGACTGTTGGTTTCTTGCCTTACTGTTTGCTTCTTGTGGCCCGGTAGCCTGAATTGCTCTGCAGAGGACTACCTGCAAGCCCTAAAGACTCAAAGGACTGCAGGTGTATTAGCTGTTTCACACAAATGAGTTGCACAAAGGCATTTGTACTGCTTTATTGATTAATTAACTCTTTGTTTTTTATGTTATATATCGTTCTAGCTATGTAAATGTATATATAATTATTAGTATCCTAGTTTTGTTTCTCTATAGAGAACCCTGTCTAACACAGTAGCCCAAGTGATTTTTGTCATCAACCAGTACTAAGAAACCCTGTTTATATAGTCCCAGAAGACCTGGTTTATATATGAGTGCTTCTGGATGCAGGGTTGCCTAATCAGACTGATTAATCCCAAGTGATATTTTAATGAATAACTATGATACTCTTTCCAGAGAACCTAAAACCTAATTAAATCCACTGTCTCCAAAAGCCCCTAAGATCCAAATTTAGATCTGAATGAATGAACTTTTAGGAAGAAGGTTAAGGAGAAAGTTTAACTAGCAACATTTATATGACCAACATATGTGTTCTCATTTCTGGGCCAATCAGTGAGGGACCTACAGTAAATACACAACATTTGGTACTTACAATCTATTGGAAACAGAGTTGCATACATACAGGAGGACAAGCTACATACAGGAGAACAAGCTACAAGGCAAAAATGCCAGAAGAGTTAGAAAACAGTAATGGGAGCCTAGAAGTGAATAATAAATTCATCTGGAGACAAGAACGATAAAAACAAGAAGTTGCAGTTGAGTTGACCTCAAGTTATGGAGCTCCCATGTAAATGAGAGCAGAACTTTTGCTCCATGGGACTTGTGTGATTGGGGATGGGGTAGGGGTGGCTTGCTCACAGTAATTTATTCTTAGTGTTGTTTTTATTGTTATTCTTATTGTTGTTCAAGCTACACAAAAGAGAACATATACCAACCATTCCCACCCTTCTTTTCAGCATGATTTCTTCCCATTTACTATAAGCTCACTGCCTCATACTTCTTACATTACCTTTCGGGTACTGTTCTCAATGTTATTGCATATAGAGAGAGTGTGAATAGATGGTTTTCTTTCAGAAGTAGTTCACTAAGTCTTTGATTCCCATGGTGCCCCCACATGAACAAGAACATGCAAACTTTGATGTGCAGCCCAGAAGGGTAACCATTTGCACCATGTGAGGACTCCACTCTTAATGTGAGCAAATTGGAGAAAATCATCCATCTTTTTCAGAGAGAACTTGGCATTTTAGATTGAATGATCATATAGCATATGCTCTTACTCTTCAAAGAAAAACTGATGCTACTAGGCTAAGAGCCTTTCCCAAAGCCACACTTGTGCCTTCTTTACACAGAATATGACACTTTGAGTTAAGTCATGTCATCCACCTCATTTTACACACAACATCTATTAAACATGCCATAGATTCCTAATTGAGTAAAGAACCTGAAAAGTAAACATTTTCATGGGTATTCAGCACTCTTTATCCTCTTCATTTGAATAAAAACAGCAAAACTGGCAAGCTGACCAGAGGCCATTGGGAAGAAAAAGTACAACTTGGAAAGTACATTCAGCCAATCATCCTATGACCTTTGGAATACATCAGGAGTTCTCCATCTCTTTTACTATCCAACTGGTAGAAATTCACTCAGAGTCCATGGCTATATTCTTATGGGAATAGAGTCTTTAAAAAATACCCCAAAACTTGAGTGACTTTGTAAGAAAGGCTTCAATAATATAACCTTTAACTATCAGAGGAGGGATTGCCTACATTGCCAGAGATTGCCAGTGGCAGAAGGGAAAAAAAAAAACCTAAAGAGGAATTTATATAGAAGGGGGGTTGCGGATTTAACCACCAAAGCCTTTAGGAGGTCTGGGAGTTCCTTAGTGGTTCAAATGATTAATATGCTCATGAATAACCAACAATTTGGAAATTCAAATCACCTACAGATGCCTTAGAAAAAAAGCTCATATAGCTTACATTTTATGTGCCCTTGGTCCCAAAACTTTCTTTGTAAACACTTTCATTTTCTTCAGGATTCAATTTTGATTGTGCATATTTCCTTACTGTAGTAGTTACATAATCTGTTGTCGATTTGAGGCTTAGGAGTGAAAGGGATGGAGTTCACCTGTTAATCAGGTCACAGCTTGATGACCTCATTCAGAGGCCGTAAGAAGATAAATAGCTCACTGGGGACAGGACACAAGCTTACTCTCTGGGAAACACTGCAGCTGACAAGACACATAGAACTCTGCTAGTGCCCTGAGCTGGAGAAGCAATGTGGAGCACTCTGCCAGCACTGAGATGCTTACAATGCCACTGGATCCACAAGACTTCCCATGCACTCCTCTGTGATCTCCCTGTGTTCAGTGTCATTGCATGTGTTTCATTAGTTTTAAGAGGACTTTATACATTGGAATCAGAAAGATGGGTGAATATAGGACTTATGGACTTGATCTGGACTAGGCTGAGATGTTTTCTTAATGTACAATTACTCTATATATAATGCTCTTATTTAGACAGCTAGGGGTTTATCAGGACTTGTTTCTCTAGTCAACTAGGACTAACACACTTACTTTCTTTTCCCTAGACCTCACCTCCAACGCTAAGGGTGCATACCTACAAATTCTAGTGACTATTATTCTGCACGTTTAGTTGTGCTGTGCATTTTTTTTGCCTCTGCTTTCATGAGCTGTTAGCTCATTAAGAACCATGACCTTGCCATCATGATATTGACTGCCTCAACACATACATATTGTACTGCTTCCACATGTATATCACACTGCTTCTCACAGTAGTAGGAGCACAACAATTGTATGTATATTATGGTGGCAATTCTATAAAGAATACAATGTTTATTAAAAGAAATAAATGAGATGAGTGAGTTCTTATTTTCTCCTAGTTCTTATTTTCACAAGAGAAATCAAGAATTTAATCTTTAATAGATGAGGGAAACTTAGTTCCTGCTTCTAACTTTTCAACTGGGAATGGAGGCAGCAAGAAAAGCAAGTACAAATAAACAAAAAGAACTACACTCACAATCGCATATAGGTTTGGCAGATAGTATTTTAAATACATATTTGTATGAGCTATCAATATGTCCATGTATACAACAAAACAAACTGGAGGCAGATATATGTAAACTTGCTAAGCCATTAGCATTGATTTGATCACAACTCATAGCAAACCTATAAGATCGAGTAGAATTGTTCCATCATACTTTTAGTGCTGCAACTGTTCATGGAAGTAGATTGTTCCTCTTTCTCCTGAGCATCAGCGGATGCATTTGATCTGCTGACTTTTCAATTAGCAGTTCGGTGCTTAATCCATTGCATTACCAGGGCTCCTTAGTCATAGCCAAACACCTTGAGGAAGTGAGACATTAGATCTAGAGCCATAGTAACATAGGACACCCACATTGATTGGTATCAAAAAGTCCATGAAATCAGTGTTCCTCATCCTATTTTGGTAAATAATGAGTGGAGTCTTAAAAGCATGTGTGGTAATCACATAATTTGGTGTTAACTTGAGACTATTAAGAGTGAGGGGGGCATGAGAAGCTGAAACCAAGGGCTCAAGTAGAAAGAAAATGTTTTAAGAATAATAATGGCAGCAGACATACAAATGTGCTTGACTCAATGGATATATGCGTGGATTGTGATAAGAGTTGTACCAGTCCCCACCAGGGCAGTGATGCCACACACAAAAAAGAGAGAACAAAAGAGTGACGGAGTGGAGGAGTTTAGCTTACCAATCAGGTCACAGCTTTATAACTTCATTTGGAGGTGCAAAGGAGATTAAATAGCTCACTGGACACCAGACCCCACTCTGGGATTGGTCTTCCTGCTGACAAGACACATGGAATGATACTGATGGAACCAGAGTCCTGGAACTGGAGGAACCCCATGGAGAAACCTGACAGTGTTGAGATGCTTCAATTACCACCGTATCCACAAGGCTTTCCACCCACTAGCCTGTGATCTTCCTGCATTTGGTGTCATTGCATGTATTGCATGACTCTGAAAAGAAATTTATAGATTGCTATTGGTCATATGGGCTATTATTGGACTTACAGACTTGATATGGACTGGGCTGGGATGTTTTCTTAATATGCAATTATTCTTTGATATAAAGTTCTCTCTTAAAAAGAAAAGTTCTCCCAAGTACTTCCTCAATGCAAGAACACTTTGTTCTATAATATTGGCACTCCACGATGCTCACCTTCCTGGCATGATCACTGAAGACAGATATGTACATAAGCAAAAGTGGTGAAGAAAGCTGATGGTGCCCAGCTATCAAAAGATGTAGCATCTGGGGTCTTAAAGGCTTGAAAGGAAACAAGTGGCCATCTAGCTCAGAAGCAAGAAAGCTCACATGGAAGAAGCACACCAGCTTGTGTGATGACGAGGTGTCAAAGGAATCAGTTATCAGGCTTCAAAGAACTAAAAATCATAACATTGCATGTCCACGTTTCTTATATGATCGCTGATGACAAATATGTGTATAAGAAAATGTGGTGAAGAAGGCTGGTGTTACTCGGCTATCAAAAGATATAGCATCTGAGGTCTTAAAGGCTTGAAAGTAAACAAGTGGCCATCTAGCTCAGAAGCAACAAAGTCCACATGGAAGACGCACACCAGTGTGTGTGATGATGAGGTGTCGAAGGGATCAGGTATCAGGCATCAAAGAACTAAAAATTATAGCATTATAAATGAGGAGGCATACAGATTGGAGACCCAAAGCCCATCAATAGGTGAAATGACATCCCCTTACAGGGTCCAAGGAGGGAGAATATGGAATAAAACTCAAAATCTTTAAAAAAAAAAAGTTTTACCAGTCTGACAGAAACTGATGGAACCACTGATACTTGACCTTTAGTGGTTTTCCAGCCCTGGAAGTGAACTCACCCCAATATTTCAAATTTTAGCCAAACAGTAGACAATCCTATGGGATAAGCAATAATACCAAGACTTTCATTCAAATGAAAATGGAAAGAATACAATACAAGAAACAGAATATGATTAAAAGCAGTACTAAAACAAATAGTACTGAAAGAAGACCTGCAAGCTGTTTTGAAGTCATTAGTCAACAACGAGGCTTCAGAATTGATAGCATACCAATTGAAATGTTCCAACAAACCTGTTAAGCCCTGAAAGTACTTATAACTCTATTCCAGGAAAGTTGGAAGAGCACTACTTGGCCAACTGACTATTGTACCCATTCCAAAGAAAGGTGACTCAAAAGAATGTTTACATTACAGAACAATATCATGAATAGTATATATAAGTAAATTTTTGCTGAAGATCATCCAAAAATGGTTGCAGCACCATATTGACAGTGTGTCAGACAGGGTTCCCTTAGAGAAATAAAATCAGGACACTAGTAATTCTCTTTGTATATTTATATAGAGAGAAGGGTATATAAGAAATAAACAGTTAACTAATCTATAAAGCAGTACAATGACTTGGTGCAACTCACTTGCGTGAGACAGCTAGTAGTCTAGCAGTCCTTGGAATCTTGAGGGCCGTCGAACAGTCCTCTGTAGAGCACTTCAGGCTATCCGGCTACAAGCAGCAAACAGCAAAGCAGGTCACCACCAGCCAGCCAGATGACAGAGTCCAACAGTCTCCAGCTCAAGAGATGTATATTTCAGGAGCGTGGCAAAGCAGAGCTTGAAGGAACCTCAACTCACAGCTCCACAGTCCACGATTAGGCGTCCCATGGATAGTGCTGCTTGGAGGTCGAGGCACAGAACCAACAAGGCAGCTGGCTGGTCCGACGATCCAAAAGCAAGAGAGCAAGGGCGGAGCTTGCCAAGGCTTTTCTATCTCCACCCTTCAATTGATCCTGTGTGTTCATTGACCATGTGGTCACAACAGACCTACCCACGTCTCTGGCCACGTTGGCACCACAGGCTTACCTATCACAGACAGGGAACCACAGGTTCAGGCCAAATTAGAAGACAACATGGAACATTGTCGCTGACAGGTTAATCACAGCTGAAAACAGACAATACCAGAAAGATGTTGCTGGTTTTTATTGACTGCGACAAGGTCTTCGACTGTGTGGATCATAACAAACTATGAATATCCTTGAGAAGAAGGGGAATTCCTGAGTGCTT
Organism: Nesogale talazaci; assembly: GCA_004026705.1. Classification (NCBI taxonomy): domain Eukaryota; kingdom Metazoa; phylum Chordata; class Mammalia; order Afrosoricida; family Tenrecidae; genus Nesogale; species Nesogale talazaci. The sequence continues at coordinate 36,592 of PVJH01003525.1, forward strand.
AACTGTTCTCAGACACAGCCTAAACAGAGCTCCAGAGACAGTTGTGAAGAGAGAACAGTGGCCTACTGCATGGTTGAACATCAAGAAAAGTGTGCATTGGGGTTGTTTGTATTCACTCACCATTCTTATTCAATATGTATGCTGAGAAAGCAATCAGAGAAGCTGGATTATATGAAAAATGATACTGCATCTGGGTTTGAAGGCTTACCAACATCTTGATATACAGATGACAAGCCTTGCTTGCTGAAAATGAGGAAGGCTTGAAGCACTTGCTGATGAAATTAAGAACTGGAACCTTCAGTATGGATAGCAACTCAATGTCAAGAAAACCAAAATCCTCGCAACTGGGTCAATTGGCAAATCTTAAAAATGAAAAGATTGACACTGTCATGGATCTCATCTTACTTGGATCTCCAATCAATGCTTATAGAAGCAGCAGTCAAGAACTCAAACAACAAATTGTATTGGGTAAATCTGCTACATAAGATCTTTTAGAGCATGGAAAAACAAGGAGGACAAAGGCCCGCCTCACTCAAGCCACGCGATTCTCAATTACCGCATATAGCATGTGAAAGTGGGAGATTGAATATGGCAGCCTGAAGAAGATTTGATGCATTTGAATTATAGTGCTGGCAAAGAGTATTGAAAGGACCAGGGACTGTCAAAAAAACAGACACGTCTGTCTTCGAAGGAGTGGAGGAGTACAGCCAGAGTGCTCCTTAGTAGCAAGGGTGCCTAGACTTGGTCTCAGCTACTTTGAATACAGTATCAGGAGAAACCCATCCCTAGAAAAGGTCCCCATGTTTGGTTAAGCAGCAGGGAAGTGAAAAGGAGGAAGACCTTTGACCAGATGGATAGTCACCGTGGCTGCAACTATTGGCTCAAACCCAACAGTTGTGAGAATGGCACAGGATTGGATGGTGTTTTGTTCTATTCTACATAGGGTCTCTGGGAGTTAAATGGCATCTACCAGCAATGACAGAGCCATTACACTCCTTGAAATAATCAGCATAGACAACCTTTCCCCAGGGATAAAATTCAGAAGACAGAGATGCATAGGGAAGAAAGACAAATGGGTGCAGTAAATATAGGAAGGAAGGGAGGAGTCTAGGACTGCAATCAAAGTCCCCAAACAAAATGTGTAGGAATTATTGAATGGAAAATCAACTTGCTCTCTAAACCGCCACTCAAATCATAATAAAAAGTGTTAAAGAAAAGTACAATGTTAGCCTATGGACAATTGCAAAACATGGGTTAAAGTACTAAAATGCATAAAATTGCAATGAGGTTATAAATCCTAGTGAAAAACAAAAATAGTTGGGATAACTGAAAATCTGTTAAAAATTCTGATGTGATCAGGAAATGTGTAAAAGCCTTAAAACAGCCTTATTAACCACCACTGCATTTTAAATAGTTCAAACATTAACTCTTTGCTACAGGGGGTCTCTCACAAGCAGGAGACTGTGTAAAGTTAATTGTTAATATTCTTCTAATTTGCTTCCAAGGGTTTAAAGCAGTGCTTAATTGCAGCTCTAATTTGATCAAAGCAAAGAAAAACATCACTAATGTCAAATTAATCTGTTATTCAAAAAGTTATATGTATTCAAGATTTTTAAGTATTCCCCTCCCCTTAAATTAAAAAACAAAATAGTCAGTGGAAAATTAACAGAGATTTTTGTTCACTATGAATGTAATAATGGCTTTTTCTTTTCCACCTATAATTGCTAGTTTGGGGGTTCAAGCCCAAATGAAGGAGAGTCTCCATGGAGACTGAGAGATCTGGAATCAATCTGGGAGACAGCAGTTTCTTTGCACTTGGGAATTACAGACTGGGGCAACAAAAACACTTCCAGTGGTGGCTGGATGCACAGGAAAGGATCCACTGAATGGGGTCATTGTGGAGAGCTCTTTTCATAGCAGTCTTGAAAATTCATGGAGCAGTTTTACTCTGTCCTAGAGGGACTGTGAGTGTGAATCAACTTGACGGCAGTGAATCTGTTGTTTTGATCTGTTCTGTTTTGCTTCATTTTTTTTTTTGGAAACTTATTTTCCTAATCCAGGGTTAAGATAAGCTACCTAGTAGTCTTTCTGCATGAATAGATGAATTTTCTGTTTTTAAATTTTTAGCCTCTTTCTAGAGTTAGTGGAAATAGATAGTGGAAAATTATGGCCATATTGGTTATGGCCATTTCAATTATTTACAAGGCAACTTTGGGTTCAACATCCAACACAGGTGCAGTCTTCGGTCTGTACAGACCATGCATGACCTAGTCTAGCAAGGCCCACCAGGCAGTTCTATACTGTGACCACCCTCATTCTCTCCAATTCTAGAGCATTGTGATGGTCATGTACTTGATGTCAATTTTATGATTGGAAGTGTATGGGTGGAGTCTAGCCTATCAATCTGGAGATAGCCAATGAGGCCTCTGTGTAGGCATGGCTTTCTCCTGAGAATTCTGGGAAGTCTCATGGTATTTCCCAATTGGAGAAGAAAGACTTGACTCAGTTGCTTGCAAAGGAACTACTGACAAGATGAGATGACAGCATGCTGATAGATCCTGGTTCCTGGAGACTGGAGGAGCCAGAAGAGAAGTCACATGGGCTTACCCTGATGGAGCCAAACCCCTGGGGAAGCCACGTGGAGACTCCTGCCAGTGCTGAGATGCATGGGAGGCCACAGGGAGACCCCTACCAGCGCTGAGATGCTTCTCCCACCAATGAATACTGCTGATGGACTCTGAGCCCTGGAAACAAGGAACCCTGGGAAGACCCCTGCCAGCACCGGGGTGCTTCTGCCACCACTTGATACACAAGACTCTGCATCCACTGGCCTGTGATTGTCCTGGTGTCATTGCACATGCTTTGTGAGTCAGAAGGAGATTGGTATTGGACACAGGGGCTAATTTCAGACTTATGACCTTGGACTGGCCTGGGTTGAGATGCTTTTTCAATGTTCCATTCCTCTTATATATAAACCTTTCCCTTATATCCATATGCATGTCTATGAAATTGTTTCTCTAGTCTACCCAGACTAACACAAGCATATATCTCAAAAACATTCAAACTTACTGCCATGGAGTCAAGTCTGCCTCAAAGTGACCCTATTGGACAGAGTAGAACTGCCCCTGTGGGTTTTCAGAGACTGAACCTCTGTGGGAACAGAATGCCTCATCTTTTTCTTGCGGAACATCACTACTGATCTTGCATTTGGCAGGCTAACCCACTGCAGCACTAGGCCTCCAAAAATTCATATATTTGCCTCTATTTTCTGGTGAAATAAAATATGCTAATAAATAAAAGATACATGATAGATAAATAGATGAAGAAATTAATAAATGGATTTGGGTTTTGTTTTTAGAATTTGTATATTAAGTTAGATGTTTGCAGGAAAATTTGTATTCAGACAGCTTTTTCGTTTTGTTTTTATTACTCAAAGAACCACCCATAAATTTCTTAATATTTTAAAAGAAAATATATGTCATCCACAAAGCATTTGTTATGTTACTTCCCTCCTTTTGTAAAAAATTATAACCTAAAAGTCATTGTAAGTTTCACTACTTGTCTGTCAGTTTGTTGTACTGTCATGGTTTAAAAGTTGTTGTGATACTGGAAGCTATGCCATGGGTATTTCAAAACAAAACATAAAAAAAAGAGCTTCCAGGCTAAGATGAACCAGAAATGAAGACCTGGCAATCAGTTTAAAATATATATAAATCTTTACCATTGACCTTAACAAAACTATGTCTGATATGGAGCTGGAGGCTGAGCCCCTCAAGTCGGAAGGACTCTCACACCAGAGTCTCCCTTAATGAGATTCTCAGGCATTCTACTTTGCTACTAGGACATAGCTCAAAATGAGAAGAAGCAACACTTGGGATGTAGACTATACAAAGAATAGGAAAATTGAAAGTTGTCAAAAAGTTGTCATGAAATGCATGAAGATCAATGTCAGGCATTGACCAGGAGCTGAAATGATCCTGGTCATCTTTAATTAGATGGTGGTCTACAATGCCAAGAATTACAAATGGAAAAAATGGAATCTCATTTACTATAAAAGAACATTTTAAGGCTGAGCCCTGGTGGCATAGTGGTTGTGCGCGGGACTGTGGCCCACTGGGATGGAGGTTCAATTCCAGCTCCTCGGGAGCAAAGGCTGGGCCTCCTACTCCCACCACCAGAGGTCAGTGATGCCCCCCCAAAAAAAAACAAAAAAAAGAACATTTTAATATCTATCCTCCTCTGTAGTGCTGACAGTGATAGGATAATAGCCTTACACCTGCAGTTAAGAATGGCTTTTTCACCATGTTTGACAGAGAAAATGCTGAAGGGTTTTACCATCTTCTGAAATTTGAAGTTGGTCTATTAAGCATTGATCATTACTGGTAATTGAGATGCAAAAGTTGGGGGCAAATAGGAGAAGAAAGGTTATTCATCAGAAAATATGGCCTTGGTAGTAGGCAGACCATTGGAGAACACATCGTAAAATTTTGCAAGACCAACGAGACAGTCATTGCAAATACCTTCTTCAGTAACGTAAGGGGTGACTATGCATGTGGGTCACATCAAATGGAATACACAAAAAACCAAATTGACTACAGCTGTAGAAAGAGACCGTGGAAAGTCTCAAAATCAGTAGTCAGAACAAGGCCAGGAACGGCTCATGGAATGGACTCTCAATCGCAAGTTTAAGATGGAGCTGAAGAAAATTAAAACACCTCATTAAAATTAATTTAATTAAAATTGAAACAATTCCACCTTGCCTAGATGTAGAGATCACCTCAAGAGTAGATTTGATGCATTAAACACTATGAACTGAAGTGGTGAGTTGATTAAAAGGACATCCTGTTTTTAGAAAGCAGAAGGTCTTTTAAAAGACAGGAAAGAAAAAATGACAAAAGTGCCCGTCAGAAGGCATTCTGAAAGTTACGCTTGAATTCAACGCTGTGAATTTGAGTTAAAAAGCACAGCCATGAGTTTGAAGACTAAGGTGTGCCAGACCCAAGTCATGTTATTGTCTTTCACCTCATATGAATACGAGAGGGTGGACAGCAAATGAGGCTGAAGTAGAACTGACATCGTTGAATGAAGGGCTTGGTGAGTTGACTGTCCTGAGGCCCGCCGGGAGAACGAGCAAGTCTGTGTTGGAAGAAGTACAACTAGGGTGCTCCTTAGAAGTAAGGTGACAATATTTTGTCACGCCCTTTGGATGTATCAAGAGATCAGTCACTAGAGAAGGACAATGCACTTGGTAGAAGGTCAGCAAAGTAGAGGAGAACCTTCACTGATATGGATTGACCCAGTGGTTGCAAAAAATATGCAGGAACATAGCAACCGTTGGGAAGATGGTGTCGGAGTGGGCATTGTCTCGTGGGGTTGTACACAGAGCCACTGCGAGTCAGAACGATAACAAAAGCTGCAGGTGGTTAATGTGCCATCGATGACAGCAACAAATACAGCAGAGCAAACCTTCTGGGACTGCACATCACTTTTTAATTATCTGAGGAAGCCACTGAGATGGTGCACGCCCCAGCTTTAGACATGAACCGGCATGCTGACTGAATTGCTAGTTCATCCAAAAACTTTGGTGTCTAAAGATCAACCCATCCATCATACATCCATATCAGAGTTGGATCTTTTCAGATTTAACTGCCATTGGGTAAATTCAGGTCCCTCTAATAAATACCCAGTGCCATCGAGTCAATGTCAACACATAGGCGACAGGATGGAATTGCCCTGAAACTGTGCCTGTTTTATGGGAGTACAAAGCCCCGGTCTTTCTTCCCCGGAGCAGGTGGTGGTTCAAGTGACTGACCTTTCAAATCACAGCTCAGCTTGTAACCACTGCACCACCAGGGCTCTTGGATAATAAAGAGCAAAATGAAAAGAGTTTTTGATGGAGATTTAAAACAAACAAACAAAACATCAGCTGCCATAGAGTTGGTTCTGACTTGGGGTGCTTCCAGGAATGCCGAAGTAAATCCATGCTTTATAGGGGTTTTGATGGCTATTTCTCATAAGTGTATTGCCTTTCTTTCAAGGGTCCCCTGGGTGGACTCAACCCTGAAACCTTTTGATGAGCCATTTGCACAACTCATGGACATTCTATGAGTATCTATTAGTATCTCAAAAATGATAGTTCTGCCTTCTGGCAAGCATTCATATACCTCCCTCCCAAAGTTATCAATAAAAATAAGTTAAGTTCCCTACTAATGTCCTAGCATCCCCTTTAAATTGACACCCTTTTACATCCACTCTCTAGTTACATTGACCCATCTGACAGTTTAGGTTCATCTCTGGTTTATAAACTTGTCCTCCTAGACACAAACATATTATTTTTAAGTAAATATGTGCGTGCAGGTACACATGTATACATACATAAAACAACATATGCACCTGTAGGAAAACATATCATTAATAACAGCAAAGACATATTGTGTTTCTTAGATAGCACACACCTGCTAAGTACTTTCTTTACATGTGCTGGCTCATTTAATACTTATAAAACTTAAGGGACAATCAGGTTTATCATGCTCCTATTCCCTACAAGGAAACTCAGTCTCCTGACAGTGCAGTTAATTATCTAATATAACCCTTCTGGTCTTAGTCCTCCATTTCATGATGATTATAAATCCTAATCTCTGCACCTGTGGCTATGGTCTCATTCCGGAGTGAATGATCTGTTACGTTAATGAAGCAAGATTAACATGTGCTATAAGTTGAGTCACCACTGTTAGTTTTCTTGGTGGTATATTCAGCATATTAGTCATCACCATGGAAGTCTATGTTCACACAAGTACTGGCTTTTTGTTTTCAGCTTTTTGTTTTCCTTGGTAGGTAAACCACCATCTCCTGCTTAATTTGAGAAAAATATCACATCTGGGGTCAGGGAACTGGATAAGACTAGCTATCCTTGAGCTGGCAGAAGGGATCAGCATGTCTACCTAACCTTTTGACTCAAAGGGCGTTAAAAACAAAACAAAGCAAAATGGCCTTCATCAAAGCAAGCCCAAGACACAAGCAAGATGCCAGCTTGGAGATGTGAGGCCTGACACACTTCTTTCCTTCGCTGAGGAGTCCAGACCATCTTTTACCTCCAGACACTTCCATGAGCAAAGATTGCTCTGCTCCTCTGCAGGATATGATGTATCTGGCTTGCGTCCGTCTGACCTTCAGCTTTTTATCTGTCTTGAGTTTGTCTGATCTTCAGCTTTGAGACTTGAGCCTGGGACCTCCCTTCTGACTTGATTGAGCAGTTTCTACTCATGAATCAACACCCTAATTTAGTGTGAATGAGGAGATTCTTCCAGATGGTCTCTGAACTAAGGATTTGGGATGCACCAGCCCCCATGGCCCTGCGAGCCATTTCCTCCCTGGGTCACAAATTTGGTGAGTTGATGTAGTAAATTGCAGACCCCCATAATGTGAAGGAGAATACTGAGGGGAAGAGCCGTGGCTGGCATCAGGGAAGCCGAGCAGGAGGGCAACTGGGAAAAGTTGAACATTTGAGACACCTCAACCACCTTTGAACGAGCTTTGTACTGGTCCATCCAAAGAAATTATTTTTGCCCTCCTGAAGGTTAATATATGTATCCAATATTTCATAACTTAAGCTGACGGTGATGGATAGCACTCATAAGATATGCTTGCTACGCCTCAGAAAAAAGGATGCTGATCATGATAATGCCTATTACCTGTGTGCAAAACAGACGTGTGCAGAAATATGAAACAAATGTGCACAGCAGTGTGATATACTTATGGTACGTAGATCTGATTCCAAACAGACTCGATGGAAAGTATCAGGAAGGTAGTCTGCAGAAGAGATAACGCAGACAGACCAGACTGGTCCCGAGGAAGTCCAGACAGAGGCAGTCTCCCAAAGGTCATTACAGGGGTCTTTTTTCTGGTTGCTCAGGAGATGTGTCTGAGCATGCACGGTAGTCAGGTCAGTCCGTTGGGAAAAACAGTCATTAAGGACATGCCATCGATCCTACAGCACAGTCCCAGTCAGACCCTGGAGGCCTGCTTCTTTGAAACAGACTGCACATAAATAAAACTCCAAGAGAGCCTCCTATCTAAGGCAAAATGATCTCCCCTAAGGTGCTTACTAGGCTATTGTTTGACGTGATTACAGGAAAACCAGCTGCATCAGGTTTCAAGTTTTCAAAGGGTACCTAAAGGCAAATGATAAGGTCAGGTCACCCCAACTCCTACACCCAAAAGTCTAGATGACAGGAGAATTAAAACAGCTTCACAATAGAAAGGGTTTGCTTTTTGACATGCATTATGCTGCATTTTGGGTATTTTAATAGATGGATTTCATACTGGCCACAGGTAGTCCTTGAATTAAGAAGCAGTCAAAGTACCTTGAAATATACCTCCTAAGGACAGACTGTCCGTATAGGTGTTTGGTTTGATTTGTTGTTTTGTCTATCTCACAGTGAGTTATCTCTGCCACACCTAGCATTGCAGTGTGTAATTTACTGGTGGCATGTCCTGCTGTCCATCTCAGGTGCTTAAGAACCCTCTTCTAAAGATACTAATAACAAAAACAACAATAATAACTTTTTTAAAGCTATTCACCTTATGTCCAAACTGACTTTCAACAGAGTTATCAGAATGGGACCTACCCAAATTGGGAACTACCTACACTACAGTCTCTGGGTTACCCAGTGCTGCTATTACAGAATACAACAGCGGGGTGGCTTTCATGAACAGAAAATGACTTTCTCACAGGATAGGAGCTAAAGATGCAAATTCAGGACACTGGTTCTAAGGGAAATCTTTATCTCAGTTGTTTTGGGGTTCCTCAGAGTTCCCCAGGTGGCCTTGGTATCCCCCTCCCCTTCCCCCAACCCGTTGTGGTTTATCTCTGTGCTTAATCTGCCCTTTTACAATTGGAAAGTGGTTATGTTTGGGACACACCTTGTACTGAGAGAGCTTCCTCGTGCCCTCGACTTGGTTTTGCCACGAAGCAGCACTGCGGATGACGCAGGGAAACTCCATCCAGTTCTCTGCCCTCCTCCCCATCGTTGCTACCCCTGTGTCAATCCATCTCCTTAAGGCTTCTTCTTTTTCGCTGTCCTTTTCTGCTTTGGTATAGTGGGTTATCTGTTGGGCTGCTAACTAGATCAGCAGTTTGAAATCACCAGCCATTCTGCAGAGGAAAGATGAGACCGTTTACTTCCATAATGAGTTACACTGTCAGGAATCCACCAGGGTAGTTCTACCCTGTCCTAGAGGCTCCCTGTGATTCTGAATTAACTAGATGGCCCTGACTCCTGGCCTCACTGATGTATCAAAAGTCCTCTTTCCACATGAGACTACACTCACAAATAAAGGATTGAAGACCCAGCACAATTCAGTCCAGTAGGAGAGACCGTGGTGAAAAGAATAAAATCACTTTCCCAGGGTCACAAAGTGAGTAAATGGTGAAACTTGAGGCCCACGTGTCCGGCTCCAGTGCCCGCTCTCTTGTTCACAGACCTACATGCCATTCATTCTTTGAAGAAAGCTTAATTTAGGCTTTTCCCAATTTCTAGGAGACCAGGAGTATAACAGCACTACCACCGCGCACACATCTCAGACATTTTTCAGAGGCCACATGGCATGTGATGGTGCAACTAACGGAAGGTGAAAGGAAATGGAAAATTCCAGCTGTCATCTACTAAGCCAATCATTAAAGAGATTAAAAAAAAAAAAGCTGGGTTTTTTCTCAAAGTAATGTTATTTAGGGAAAAAAATACAACCTCAGAAAGGTAAAAACCACTTTTGAAAAGACAAGACATGGGGCTGAGCCCCGCTGGCATAGTGGTTGAGTGCAGGACTGCAGCCCACTGGCTTGGCAGTTCAAATCCAGCAGCAGCTCTTCAGGAGCAAGGCTGGGCCTCCTTCTTCCACCAGAGGGCAGCGATGCCCCCCCCAAAAAAAGAAAAAATAAGACATAATTATTTAAGGGAATAAATCTGTGCAAAGAGATCATTCCTCTGAGATATGAAGGTCATATTTAGGGGAAAAAAGGAAAAAGATACACCTCAAGACAAAAAATGGGGAAAATGTATGACTATAAAGTCACCAAAAATTATAAAAATGATAAATAAGCATGTAAAATGCTCATCTTCACTGCTAATAAAAAGTACAACTTAAAGTGACATTGCATTTTGCTTATTCAATTGAACAAGGTTAGAAAGAATACTGTCTGTACATTTTGATATGTGAAATATAAGTATTCTCACACCATGCAACTCAGAGCTGACTATTTTAGTCCTCTGAGGGCCAAGTTAGTGGCACACAATAAAACCCTAAAATATGCCCATGTCTTATAACTCTCTAATTTTATGCTAAGGGTAGTATTGGTACATTAACAAAGGTATAATAATGTTTATGAAAATTATTTTATCATATAGAAATACTAGAAATAGCTTAATGGTAAGTTATTAGAATTGGGTATTTTTCATTGTTCTAATTGTGGAATTCTTAGTATTCAATAAGAATTAGAATATTTGTCTATGCTTATTGATATAACAATATGACCATATCATTTATTTTATTTTATTGTTTTTAATTAAAAATCATTTTATTAGGGGCTCGTACATCTTTTTTTGTGGCATCACTGTCCTGGTGGGAGTACGAAGCCCAGCTTTGCTCCTGGAGAGCTACTGATGGATTTGAACAGTTAACCCTGTGGGCCGCAGTCCCGTACTATAGGCCACAGTCCCTCACTATGCTACCAGGGCTCAGCCATCGAACATCATTTTTCCAATACATAAATAAACATCCTGTGACAAGCACCCTCGCACGTCCACTGCCGTCATCATTCTCCAAACATCCGCCCTTTCCCCCAGCCCCTGGTGTCGGTTTCTCCAACCCCTCCCCTGTTCCCTTGCTCTCGCTCCCCTATCAACCCTCAATACTTTATAAATTATTATTATTCTGTCGTATCTTACCCTGCCCAACACCTCCCTCAGCCCACTCCCCCATGCCCGTCCTCCAGACAGGTCATATGTAGATCCTTGCAGTTGGTTCCGTCTCTACCCCACCTTCTCTCCACCCATCCAGTAGTTCCAATCTAACCACCGGCCCGAGGGGGCTCATCCATCTTGATTTCCCCATATCTCCAGCCCCCCTCTCCACTAGTGTACGTTCTCCAGTCCATCCGGATGTGCAAGGTAGAGTTGGGATCATGATGGTTGGGGGATAGGGAGGCCTCAGGAAATAGAGGACCATACCATTTTATTAATTAAGAAAAGTAGGTGTATGTTGTATACCAGGTCTGAAGCCAATTTTCTAATATATATGTATATATTACTTGATATTATATAATCTACCTCGCATAATTATACATAATAATAAAATTTAAATCATACATTGTTACCATAGTCTTAAAATTAAAATATTAAGTCATTATTCATATCATAATTTTACATGTATATATATTTATAATATGAGGAAACTTCAAAAATTTCATATAAATCTTGAATTTAAAAAAATAGGTTTTTCCAGAAACTTTTTGGTAGCCCCTGTATATGGAGAAGGTTATTTAAAATATGTATAAAATATCAACAGTTATCTTTAAATGCAAAGACTGAGTCATTTTATCCTATATCCTCACTTACAGTTTTATTAATAATTTTTCTATCAATAGTAGATAACATGGGTTTACTTGGCTTGTTTGTAATACAAGTATAAATACATGACAAAAGCACTTACTTGGGCTTCTGATGGAATCAGGCTTCATTGAGTGATAGATTTTCTCCATGGTTTTGAGGATGTCACTCAGCCTCTGAAAACTTCAGTTCCTCTAAGAGCACAAGGTTACTGTGATTGTTGAATAAGCTCATATATTTAAGATGTTGACATAGTACCTGCACATGATAAGCACTTAGTAAATGTTATCGCTGTTTGAATCATCATAATGAACACCACAGAGGCCTTTGTATCCAGCTGCTAAGCACAAGGTCATCAGTTGGAACCCAAGAGTCTCTCCTCAGGAGAAAAATGAGTCATTCTGCTCCTGTAAAGCATTCAAGTCTCAGAGACCCAAAGAAGTAATTCTACTCTGTCCTATAGGTAGAACTGTCTGACGATGAGACAGAACTGATGACAGCGAGATTGGTTTTTTGATTATCAATAATAATACTATTAAGGCGTCCCTCTTGTCAACAAATCCAGGGCTTTAAAATATACATCTAATTGCCACACTATGCCATATAAGGATTCCCTTATTCTCAACTTGTAGGTCATAACTCTTTTCGGGGTCAAACAACCCTTTCACAGCGGTTACCTGATTCATAAGAGTAGCAAAATGACATATTTGCTTTGTAACTTAAGTGTATTATCAGGTAGTAGAAATGAAAAAATGAAAAATGAAAAATTTGTAAAATGCTACTGCTAAAGGCAAAATATTTCAGAAAAAAACACTGAGCCTATATGTGGATTCATGAGTGAGCTATTGTTTGTAACATCACAAAATAATAATATAACAAATTATATATTATATAAGTACATTATAATATAAATACGTGTAATATAATATTGTATGATCTCTATAATTCATGTACTACCAGAAATATAATAATAGTTTCAAGTGATTGACTTCAAAATTAAACTGTGAAGGATAACACGTGTCTAATTGGAATACAGGAAAATGTCGTGTTAAAAGCATATCATTTTCTAAGAATGATAAGACCATCAATGAGATGGCTTGAACAGTAGCTGTACCAAGAGCTCAAATACAAAATTAATCAGGAAGATAATACAAGACTAGGTAGCATTTCATTCTCTCATACATGGGGTCACTAGGAGTCAGAAGCTACTTAATAGCACTGAACTCTAACATAAATTATACCATATAAATACACATGTCTCACTCAATTCTGACTCACAGTGATCCTGTAGGACAGAGTAAAACTGTCCAGTGTGTTTCCAAGACTGAAATTCTAGCTATCTATCATAAATATATTTAAGAGCATATGCTCTTATAGTCATGCACCATTTTATTATCTTTATATTAAGATATATGTTTATTATATGTTATTTCTTCTATTGTTGCTGTGTTTCGTTGCTCTCTAGTCAGTTCTGTCTCAAGGTGGCCCATTGTATAACCGAACAAGACACGCCCCAGTCCTGAACCATCTTCATGGTCATGGGTAATATTAAATATTCTTCATATTTATGTTATATAAATCACTAGATTTGCTAATATAAGAATATGGGGTTCTGACAGTCATGTAATTAACTTGGTGCCCTGACTGTCATCAAGTCACCTCTGATTCATAAGAACCCTATAGGACAGGGTGAAACTGCCCCTGTGAGCTCCCGAGCCTGCAAATCTTACAGAAATAGAAGTGCTCATCTGTCTGCTGCAGAGAGGCTGGCAGTGTCAAGCAGCTGGCCTTGTGTTTAGCGGCCCAACATGGAATGCACTACAATACCAGGGCTACATCTTATTATTGGTTGTACACTTTTAAAGAAAATGAAATCATGTAAATTGATTCATGTCTTAGGAAGTGATTTGCTATGTTTCTGAAACATTAAACGAGTGATTGAAGAGTGTCCTCTAATTTCCTTCAAAGACTAACCGAAGCTATGGATGCTAACTGCTTCTGATTTCTCTATAAGAAATTGTGTTTGCCTCATCTCTCTAATGGGGAAAAATATCAAAAAAGCAGAAACTACTGATTTTACTAACCAGGGTTAAATAAAAGGGCAAGGCTAAATTACTGAGTTGATTGTGTCCATTTTTCCAATGCCCCACTGTATTCATTATAGTCACCAAAGAAGGTTTGTAATTTTGAATAAAGGTCACATTTCTCAAGGTTGTATTTCATTAATCTGCTTGGTCTGCTCTTCACAGAGATGTCATTGTCTTTTTAGAGGAATGGCTGGGTTTTGCATGTTAGGTCACAATGGGTGACAGTTACTGAAAACGGAACCTTAGAGTTTGGGGAAAGAAAACAATTTAACTAATGAAAAGTCGAAATGCTTTGATGATGGACAGTTTGTTTAAAACTGGACAGAATCGAACTAACTCAACTCTTACAAGTAAATATTCTAAGACAAAAAATGTTAATCATCTACTGTTTGGGAGTTATTTTACCTTAGGTAAACACATCATTGGAGGTTAAATTGCTTGCTTTAAAATGACCCAGGGATCCTGGGGTCAAGTGTCATAGAACTGTACCCTGAATCATCAAGGTCTACCACATGTCCCAGTGGCTACACCAGGTAGACTCAAAACAGAAACTCCACTAGAGGAACAAGATGCCTCTCGCATTTTCCTTTTTGATTTCTTTTTCATGCAAGCCATCTAAATTTAGCACCATTCAAGAGTTTCATCAAACACGTGTGAGTCAAGTGAACACATCTGTTTAATTGATCCAGGTACATGGTTGACCAATGTAGATGCATCTGATGTTTGAGCTTGATGCAGCAGTGGTGTTTTCCCAAGCATATGCTCAGCTAATCTAGTAAGAATTAAACCTTGATCTACTGACAAAACTTTTAAATCACAGCAACTACTGGCACTCACATCTATACCAAGATTGATTATTAAACAATTCCTAGGTGGACAAATATTGACCTACTTCATCAATGCCCTGTATGCTGCCTTAAGATATATATTATTCTGGCAAACTTATAACTGAAATTGCAGTGAATATTATTGTAAATTTCCCTGACAGCCAACTCATATTGTTTGTATAGTGTCCAGCCACGAAAGAATTTATTCTGAACAAATGAATAATTCAGGTATTGCAATATGAAGTTTGTCTCTAGTCCAGGTAGACTAGAGAAACAAATTCATAAACTAGTATATGGATATAAGGGAAAAGTTTATATACTTGAGGAATGGAACATTGGGAAAGCATCCCAACCCAATCCAGTGCAAGGTCGTAAATCCTATATTAGCCCACATGTCCGATACCAGTTCTTCAGACTCATGAAGCATAGCAGTAGAATCATCCCAGCCCTGGCAGGGGTCTCCCCATGGCTCCCCATTTCCAGGGTCCATCAGCAGTATCCATTGACAGTAGAAGCATCTCAGTGCTGGCAGGGGTCTCTCTGTGGTTTCTCGGGCCCTAGAGGTCCAATTCCATCAGGGCAAGCTCATGTGGCTTTTCCTCTGGCCCCTCCATATTCCAGGACTCAGGATCTATCAGCATGCCACCATCTTGTCTTGTCAGTAGACCTATTCCAAGAGACTGAGTCAAGTCTCTCTTCTCCAATTGGGAAATACTGCGAGACTTCCCAATATTCTCAGGAGAACGCCATGCCCACACAGAGGCCTCATTGGCTATCTCCAGATTGACAGACTAGACTCCACCCTACACTCCCAATCATGAAATTGACACAAAAGTACATGACTGCCACAGAATTGGCATACATTGACTCAATATACCCCTCTCAAATAGAGGGAGAAAGGAAGAACTAATCACGATGATTTACGCATAAATCTCCACACCCTCAAGGGGATGGACAACAGAAATGTGGGTGAAGGGAGACTGCAGATGGTGTGAGATATGAAAATAATTATAATTTGTCAAGGGGTCATGAGGGTGAGGGAAGGAGAGTAAAAAAGAGGAGCTGATTTAGAATGTTTTGAAATGAAAGAATATTTTGAAAATTATGATGGCAACATATGTACTAATGTGATTTATACAATTTATGCTTGGATTGTTATGAGTTGTAAGGGCCCCCAATAAAATGATTTTTAAAAACAACAGAAAGAAAGAAAAAGAAATTAGTACCCGTGGCTAATCAATGAGAATAATAATGGCATTTCTTAATGACATAGGGAGATGATCTATAAGACCCTTTACCATAAATTAATAAGGAGACTCAAAAGGGTGATAAAAAAAATTTTAGAGTGTAGACCCAAGAGTGGATTTGGGTCTTGCACTAAATCCTAGCTCCAATTTAAGAGCAATTAGGTCTTACATCAAGACCCTCAGGAAGGGAACTCAGAACATACAGGTACTATAACAAAGTATGGTGAGGAAATGAGGGGGTGCCCAGCTATCAGGTCTTAAAGGCTTGTTTCCAAACAGCCATCAAAGGGAGATGTCAACCAAGTCCACATGCAAGAAGCACACCATCATCAATCAACAAAGGATTATAAATCGTATACATCCCATAATCTGAAGTCAAAGGAGGGAATAATATCAGAGCGTAAATTATGAGATTCTGAATTGCAAAAGGTTGGGGATGACAATGGGATCCCACGATACATTTTGGAGATCTGTACGGGAAACAAGCCTCCAGAGATCTCTCTCTCTCTCCATAACAGAGGGACGGGAAGAACCTGGTTGCCAAATGGAGTGCATTAGAGAGATGATGATAAGAGATCAAAATGGTAAACCCGATTGAAAGTTAAAACCTTATCAGTTGATCCCCCTCTGATGCATTTTAGGCCTGATTTGTTTTTCAACATTTTCTGTGGGGTTCCTTGTTATTGTTCATATTGGGGTTTGTCCCTGATGTATTTTGTCATTGATGGTGACCCTTTTAAAATTCTGTTATATTTTTGTGTTTTTCAATATATGAGCCACTGGATTGATGAACCTAGAGAGACAGCTAATAGAATAAGTGTTTCTGGAGGGTATGGCAGGGTGAGGGGTTGTGTACAAAGGAGCTGATGCTAAGAAGTTCAAAAAGGAAGAGAATGTTTTGAGAGTGATTGGGGTGCAATTATATAATACTGCTTGATCTTTGGAATTATATCATATCTGTATTAACTCCCAATAAGATGAATTTGGTGGAAGGAGATATTTTCACTCAGAAGAGGCATTCAAAAAGAAAAAGATTCTCAGGGTGGACCAATGAAGTCTGAGTTTTCAAAAGTGCACCAGTTTTTATGACCTGATGGAAAACTGATTGGAAGTATTGACTTCAGACATAAAAATGCCATCTTAAAATCAACTTCTGGTAAATTAATCTTCAGCCATTTGATGACATTTTAGTGAAAAATCAAAGTTCGTACTTCTTACTATTAAGCAGTCTTGCCATGTTGTTTAAATAACTATTCTCCATCATCCCCTCCCACCAACTGCAAAAAAAAAAACAAAACTGTTGCCATCAAATAGATTCTAACTCATGGCAGCCCCAGGGAAGAGAGTAGAAGTACTTGGATTTGTACGTCTTTAGGGGAGCAGACAGCTTCCTCTTGCTCCCTTGAAGCAGTTGGTGGTTTGGAACCACCAGCCTTGATGTTTGCAGTCCAACACTTGCTCGCCTATGTCCCTGGGCCACACTGTTTAAATAATAATCATAAATTACAAACAATTTTTATAACCCATCAGTTACTTTTGCCTTTGAATCACCAGTTTAACATTTTTCTCAGGCCCCTGCCCCCACTGAATGGAAACGTTGTTTTGACACATAATGATACCACTAGCATCTCAATTCCAAATGACATATGAAGTTGGAAGAGGGGAGTAAACTGGCATTGTGGACTCAATAATATTATAAAGGTTAACGTTATTCATTACTGAACTAATCAGGCTAATTGCCTTCTCAGAAATCTAGATGGGAACATACTGTAGATGGGAACAGTTTATTCCTCCATGGCTAATGCTGCTTTTGGAGTTTAATCAGCAATTCCATTATGCACTCAAATTCAACCTTCAAGTTCAGGCCTTCTCTCTGGGCAAAAGCTTTTGCAGAGCTATAGAGTCCTAGCATTGCCTTCCCCGGGGTTGTTTCAGCTTTCATGGATAACAACATGGTGTCATGCACTAGAACTGGGATAGGTATTAGAGACTTGGGTCAATAAGACCTAGCGAGTCCTTCGACCAGCAATATCAGATTCACCCAGGACACTGAAGGGTCTTGGGGCCCTCATTGACCAAGTTGCCTAAGATGATTCTAATGGGAGCTCATGATTTTATTTCCAACTTTGTCACAAAATTTGTTGGCCAGGATGCAAAGAAGACCTTGTCTCTCCTGCCTTGATTTGCCAATTAATATAGTAGAATAATGTTATTTGGATTTTCCTTTCCCCTCAGAATATAGAAAAGAGATGATTCATGAGAGTGTATGGTTTCATATAGTAGAAGTGTGTTTGAAAGAACATAGCAAAATAACAAATTTTAAAATTAGAAACATCTAGATTAAAATCCTAGTATATACTTGCTCATTGAATCTTCACATTTGCAAACACATGGCAATAACAAACCCATGGAACTTTGAGAGATTAAAATAAACAATAAGCAAACATACCCATTTTCATTGAGAAACTCAGGTGTGATAGGATCACACTGAACTCCGTAGGGAGTCTCAGCTGTAATCTTAAGGACTAAAGATCAAAACATACAGCCTTCTACACCCACCACTCCTCAACATAAAAAATTAAAATGAAAAAAAAAATCCCCACAACTGGGTCAATCATCAACATTATGATAAACAGTGAGTTGTCATGGATTTCATTTTACTTGGATCCCATGGGAGGAGCAGTCAGGAATTAAAGCAATGTAGTACATTGGATAAATATGCTGGCAAAGACCTCTGTAAAGTGTTTAAAAGCAAAAAGGTGGCTGAGGTGTGTCTGGTATTTCATGGTATTTTCAATTGCCTCATATTCATACTAAAGGTACACAATGAAAAAGGAAGACGGAAGAAGAATCACTGCCTTTCACTCATGGTGATGGGAAAGAATCCTGAATGCCCAGTGAACTTTCTGGGGAAAGAACAAATCTTGGAATAAATACAGCCAGCATGTTCCTTGGAAATAAGAATGGCAAGATGTCATCTCATGTACTTTAGACATGCTATAAAGAGGGACCAGTCTTTGGGGAATGACATCATGTTGGCAAATTAAAGAGTCAGCAAAAAGGAAAAAGATGCTCCGGGTCAGCGGTTCTCAAGCTGTGGGTCACAATCCCTTTGGGAGTCAAACAATCCTTTCACAGGGGCTGCCCAATTCATAACAGTAGCAAAATGGAAGTTATGAAGTAACAATGAAATTAGTCTTATGGTGGGGGGGGGGGGTTGATCTCAACATGAGGAACTGTATTAAAGGCTTGTGATATGAGGAAGGTTGAGAACCACTGCTCTAGAGAGATGAATCCCCACAGTGGCAGCAACAATGGGCTCAAACACAGAGACAAGTGTGAGGATTGTGCAAGTCTGGGCCAGGTTTATTTGCGCTGTTCATAGGCATGCTAGGAGTACAGATGACTTGGTGGCATTTAGCAGCAACAAGTCTTGGGAAAGTGGATGGCCAGGCCTTTCTTCAGCATTGTTGCTGAGTGGGTTCAAACCACCAGCCTTTCAGTGACCTGGGATCAAACTGTTTGAACCACCCAGGGACCTCTGAGAGCCAGAGATGAAAGGTGATATCATACATACTGGTCTCGTGATTGTCACATTGTACACAGTCACTTGAAAGTGGGTACAACTGGAAGTGAGAAATAAACCTTTCTTATAATAAGTTCAGTTGACTGTGACTCATCACATCCCTTTAGGGCAGAATAGGACTTTCCTATAGAATTTCCAAGGGCCCTGGTTGCATAGTTGCTATGCATTGAGCTGTGCTCCACAAGGTCCGCAGTTCTAAACACTCAGCTGCTCCATGGAAGAAAGACAAGCCTATCTAGTCCAGATAAAAAGTTACCAGCCAGAAGCCCATGGGACATTCGTATCCTGGTCCCTGGGGTTGCTGTAAGTGAGCACTCACTTACTGACTGTGAGCTGAGGAGGGTCTCCAAGCCTGTAATCTCTAAGAGACCAGATTGTCGCATCTGTAAAGTGACTGTCAGATTGGTCCCAAGAATCTTTGAGTTAGGAGTCAAGCACTTTCCTTTTCTTGCAATTAATCCTGCTTATTTTGCGACTCTTTTTAGCTGCAAGGTGACCTAGGCTCTCCTGAGGGATGCAGAAGTTCAGTAGAGGGTAGAATGGTTTTCTCTTCAGGAAACCCACCTCAGGTCCTACTTTCTTGATGAACTTCAGTCAGAGTAGAGATTAAACTCTCTAAGCTGTTCAGCATCTGCAAGAATGTCAAGCATAAATCTTCTACTTGCAAATGTTATGTGAAGAGGTAAATGCAGAGTCCTTGGCAGGAACAATCCTCATGCCAGATGCTGAGTTTTGCTTTTCACCAGATGCCCTGGTTTTAGTTTCATCTGTGATTTGTTGCTAGCACTCTCGAGCACACACCTTCTTGAGAAAACATAAGGAGATGCTTCTCTCTGGACTGCGTGTAAGGATGGGACATTGCCCTGGGACTCCAGCCTCCTCAGACAGTAGTCTGCTGAGTTGAGACCCATCAATGCTGCAGCTGTGCCTGGCATTCACAACCTCTCCCCTGCTTGTTTACAAGCTGGCAGTTCCCAAGTGCTCCTCTCTGGCGTCAGGCCCCAGAGCCTTGTCATTGTCTGTCACGGTTGATGAGTGTGCATAGAAAGATACTACCATAATATGTGTCTAGAGAGACGAGTAATGATAAGAAGCAAGAGTAAAGCATAAACCCTTTCATCATCATAAATCAGTACCAGTTAGAGAAGCAAAGTGGAGAAGTAAAAAGAACAGAAATGCAAAAAGTCAAAAACACAAAAATTTGAAATCCTGCTCTCCTACTACTACCAATAGCAATAATCTCTAGCATTGATTGAGCTCTCTAAGCAGCCTAGGTGCACTGGCTCATCAATCTTCACACGAAACATGAAGTAGCGGCTATGGTGTCATCATGCAGTAGTTAAAGACTGGAAGACTGGGGCACGATGAGGTGTGCTACAAACATAAGAGAGTCTTTCAAATAATTGCTCTCTTTTAAACCACTAGACTGACCAATTCTTCCAGACATCTGCCCACTATATTCAGGATGCTAAGAGTCTGGGGATGTTTATGTCATTGATTTCTATTGCAATTGAGGGGTGGGGTGTTAGGAAATACCTTTAACAAAATTATTCTGTGACATTTGCTTAACGTGTCATCTAATACAACAGCATGTGGGGTTTCAGTATGACAGACTGGACAGAAAGAAGACTAAAATAAGCCATCAGTGTCCTAACATCAGATGACCTGAAAGGATACCTTCTTCCAAAAATGTTTCATGTAGATAAAAATAATTTAGTTGGTAAGCTTTTTAAATACCTCACCATCACTGCCTCCTCTCCATTCATATTGGAAACCCCCCAAAGTCTCTCAGTATATCCAGAGGAAAAGGATGATAAGACTTCAGAAAATGAAAGCACTTTACCCCAACCTTCCCCAAACCTATCTTTCTGGCAACTTTACCCTTCCTCCACACACATTGACCATGCCACTAAGTCAACTGTCATCTGTGGTGACACCTGGTATGTCTTGCAGGTCTGAGTAGCACTGTGTCTTTTATGGTTTTTCAATGACTATGACTGTATCCTATCTGTATGCTGAGCAAACACCTGAGAAGCTGTACAGTATGAAGGAGAACTCAACATGGGGACAGAAGGAAGGCCTTTTAACAACCTGTGTTATGCAGATGACACTAGCTTGTTTACTGGAATGAGGAGAACGTGAAGCACTTTCTAAGGAAGATCAAGGACTGGAGTCTTCAGTACGGATTAAGCATAAACCCTTCCAGCATGATAAATCAGGACCAGTTAGTGAAGCAAAGTGGAGGAGTAAAAAAAAAAAAAACAGAATTTAGAGTCAAACATAAATGTAATGTAAATAAAAACCTCACAACGGGATCAACAGACAGCATCTTGATAAACAAAGAAAAGACTGAAGTTGTCAAATATGTCAAATCCCGGCTCCAGGAAACAGTAGTCAAAACTGCTGAACAAGACTTCCTCGGAGCTGAAGAGCAAACATGTCACTTTAAAATCTAAGTCACTCCTAAGCCACACCCCAGCCTTGTCAGTTACTTCAAATGCTTGTGGAAGCTGGGAAATGAATCAGAAGACAACAGCAGAATTGATGCACTGGACTATGGTGTGCGGTGGTGAGAATATTGAAAGCTTTGTGGATTTCCAGAAGAACAAACTAATCTGTCTTGGAAGAAGTACCTCCTTAGAAACTAGGATGGTGGCTCTTTGTCACAACTACTTTGGATGTGTCATGCAGAGAGACCAGTTCCTGGAAAAGCCCATCATGTTTGGTAAAAGAGAAAGTCAGTGCAAGGGGGAAGATCCTCGAGGACAGTGTTTCTCAACCCTCCTCAGGCCATGACCCTTGAAGACAGTTCCTTATGTTGAGGTGACCACCCCCCCCAACCCCCGCCAAACCATAAAATTATTTTCATTGCCAATTCACAACTACCATTTTGCTACTGTTATGCATTGGGCAACCCTTGTGAAAGGGTTATTTGACCCCCAAAGGGTTGAGAACCTCTGCTCTAGGAGCTGGACTAATACAGAAGCTTTCACAATGGCTTCAACATAACAGCACAGGGCCGGGCATTAATTCTTTCTTGGTATCGAGGGTCACTGATAGCACCTAACAACAATCAACTGTACCCCAAATTAATCCATATATACTCTTTCCAAAACTACATCCCTCTGACCTTGGATCAGAGATGTGCATAGCCTACCTGACATGCAGACTGTATGGAAAGTAGATTGTTGCAAAGGCAGTGAGGTTACAGTTTAGCACGCTGTCATTTGATCCCCCTTATGATCCATTTACACTTGTTCTAGGTTGTAATTTTGTCTGCTTTCTTTCTCCTGGAGGCTTTATCTGTTTTATTTTGTTATTCTTCTTAGGCTTGTTTGTTTTTAATTGTTTTCTATATATGAAATCCAGGAGAAGTGAGTCTTTAGATAGATGAATGGTTCCTTAAGGGTGTCACAGGGGAGTTGGGGGGAAATGGGAAGCTAATAACCTTGAATACAAGATTGGAGAAATGTTCTAAATTCAATTGTGGTGATGATTGTACAACTCTATTTGATGTGATTGAATTATTGAATTTTATGATTTGGGAATTATATGCCAAAAAACTGTTGGAAAATAAATAAAAATAAAATGAAAAAATAAGAAAATTCTCATATCCTCTAGATGGATTTGAACTTCTAACACCTAAAATCCATGATTTTTAGGAGTGCTGTTCTCTCTCCCAATAGGTCCTTTTCCCAAATTCATCTATCAAAATAATATGACTGTCTCAATTCTCACATCAAAAGCCAACAATTGATTTACATTTCCCCAAAGCTTTAAAGTAACACATAAGTTCCTCTTTTCTGAACTTAACAAGCTCTTGAATGATTTTTTAATACCTTCAGATATATGAAAGGAGTCCTTGTGACAGAGTGATTATATGTTGGGCTGCCAACCTCAGTGTTAGCAGTTCTAAACCACCATCTGCTCCAAGGAGGGGCACTGAGGCTCTCTACTCTGTAGAAGCCTCAGAAATCCACAGGGGAGCTTCTACTGCTGGATGGCAGTGAGTTTGGGTTTGGGGTAGGATTTTGGAAACACTTGCATGTTCCCTCCTCTTTGCTGTGTGTGTGTGTTGTCTTTCTGAATGTAGGATTGCACCTGTACTTACTGTCTCTGCATGAACGTTATTACTTTGTATATTCTTGGTGCCTTAAAACAGTTTGTGGAGTGATATTTCCACCTCTTTGCAATTGCAGTTTCTTTTCATGAAATCATTTTTTTTATCTTGCTGTTCTCCTACCAGGAGTGGTCAATACCCCAAAAAGGGTAGCCAGTCCCTGGCAGAGTGCATCCCCACAAAACTGATCTGGCCAGCTAACCTAGCCACATTCCTTCACATTGCCCATGACATTTGGACCCATTCAAGTGTCAGCACAGTCAACATTTTTCATTATTAAAGTTGCTTGTTCCAGAATGTCAATCTGGTATCTTACAGTTGAAGGTAACCATATGCTTTTCATTTTCTGTCTACCAGCAGAGTATCGTTCGATCTACTTTTAAAAATGTGCAACAGCCACATGTAATCTGCTAAACCTGCCACTGAAAACAAGAGCCTCTTTATGTGCAAAGGAGGCTGTGGAACAAAATTCACTCTAGTCTATCAAGTGAGTCATGTACAGATAAGATTGCTGAGGGTTCTAGAGAATGTATTTAATTTCCATAAATAAAATGAGCAGCTACAATAGCCACATAACTAGTAATTAAATGCAACTTTGATGGGCATAGTACATTAAGAGATATAATATCTTGGAAAGCCTGCTGTGTTAGTCTGGGTAGACTAGAGAAACAAATTCATAAACATGCATATGTATATAAGAGAGAGAGGTTGATATACAAGAGGAATGGAACATTAAGAAAGCATCCCAACTCAGACCAGTCTAAGGTCATATGTCTGATATTAGCCTATATGTCCAATACCAGCCTATGAAGTCTCCTTCTGTTGCACGAAACACCTGCAATCACACCAGGACAATCACAGCGCAGTGGGTGCATAGTCTTATGTATCCAGTGGCAGTAGAAGCACCTTGGTGCTGGCAGGTATCTCTCTGTCACTTTTCTGGCTTCAGAGGTCTAGTTCCATCAGGGCCAGCTCATGTGGCTTCTCCTCTGGCTCCTCCAGTTCCTAGGATTCAGGGTCTATACTGCCATCTTATCTTGTCCGTAGAGTGTCTCCGAGGGACTGAGTCAAGTCTCTCACCTCCAATTGGGAAATACTGTGAGATTTCCCAGAATTCTCAGAAGAAAGCCATGCCCACACAGAGGTTTCATTGGCTATCTCCATATTGACAGGCTAGACTCTACCCCTAGACTCCCAGTGATGAAATTGACACATGAATACATGACTGCTACACCTGCATCTCAAACTAGTATTGAAATTTTAATACTTGAAAACCTGAATGACTGGGCTATTATAAGAAGCTTCAATTTTCCACCATTTATTTGTTTACAGCTTGGTTGCTATTTATCTTATTAAAGACTGACCCCACTAGTCAGATTGACATATTAAGTATACATGAGATTTTAGGACATGCAGGAACATGTGCAGTATATAACTGGATAATAGAAAAAAATCTAAGCGTACTTGACATAAGGAAAAGAAGCTATAAGTAAATGTCTAACATGCAAGAATATCAAAATTTACTAGAAGAAGAGAAGGACATATTAAAGAAGAGGCCAGATTTGATCAATGCTTGCAGATAGACTACATATGCCCACTTAAATTTTTAGAAAACCATGATGTTTGTGTAATCATAGATAAATTCCCTTTCTTGATTATGCTAAACCCAGGAAAACACCCTGAGGCACATATAACAAAGAGATCATTGGACCACTGATGTGCTACTTATGGACCACCAGTGAGTGTACAATCTGATAAAGATCTCATTTTAAAAATAAAATAATAAGGGAATGGACAATGCATTGGGGTAAAGAATGGACTTATCACCTACCTAACTTACAACCCAGAAGCAGCAGGTCTGGTGGAAAGGATTAACAGTCTCATAAAAGAGAAACTAAAGATTCAGAAAATAAAAAATAAGGAACACCTGTGTGATCTCTTGGGTAGAAGCATCAGTCCTTCCCCCAGTACTAATAGTCTCTCACCCCTGAATGAAATGTTCATCCCACCACAGGACATTTCCCTATCATTTACAGAAGTCAGACAGAAAATTACACCATAGTATGGATACTGAATGGGAATAACAAAAATATTATAAAGGGTGAAATTATAGCTCAAAATGATGATGACATGGTAGAGACTACTAGTGATAAGGGAAATTTGCATTTATGGAAGCAGGTCTCCCCTAGAGAGTAATATAACTTTCCTCTTCTTACAGGGGTCTCCACAGAGTGCTTCACGGCACATTACTCATATTTATTCCCATCATAATGCTGGTGGCCTTTGACCTGGCCTATTGGGAATATTGGCTTTCAGCATATGTACTGCTCATAGTCCCATTATTTTACTCTGTGCTTGCCAAGGTGTGTTTTCTTCATCCTGGGCATCCTACTTGTCGTCCTTTTGATCCTGCCGATTACACCATTAGGTCACGAGCACTGTGATCAAGAATGACTTAACAAAAAAAAAAAAAGAATGACTTAACACTCTCAGACATTTTTGAATGCTCAGTTTACTCACTGCAAACAAACAATCCAATAATTCTTAACATTAGCTAAGTAGCAGAACATGAGAATAAGAGTATTAGAAAAACATCATAACAGCACCCTCCACACATATTATGCTAATATCATAGTCCCAATAAGCCTTGCCTTCATCAGTGTATTTACCAGAATAAAGTTGGAGAGAGCAAGAGTTGGTCCCCGAATACTAGCTCTCTACAAAGGCCAGTTTTGACCTCTATTTATATAATAAATTTAGTTGATTCGCTGACATCATAGGAACTTCAGAGGCCTCCCACCAGTCTTTATCAGGGTACCCCACATTTTGTGGTTGCTTCTCCTAACCATCTCTTAGTTCTGGCTTCCCACGCTGATTTGGAGTGGGTGAAAGTATCACTTTTTTTCTTCTTAAAAAAAGAATGAAGTTTCTTATGCTGCTTTCTATAATGTGGCTCAGTCTTCTTGTGGGGTAACTCGACATCTTGCAAGGAAGTTCTGTGATGCTCTCATCACTCCTCTAGATCCATACCTCTCAAAGCTTTCCAAGAGACAGCAGGGAAAGTTAGGGAGTTTCTTCCCCCCTCCCAGCTGCTTCTGGCTTCACTAGCTATGAAAGAGGCTAGGAGCGTCTCAGCTCTGCCTAAACATTAGAACCTCCTTAGGAGATTGCTAATGATGCTCATCTCTCCGCATCTGAGTTCCTGGTTTGGTTAGCTGGGAAGAGGCTCAGGCTTTTAAGGGGTGGCTGAGAGACCTCCTCTATCAGAATTTTTTGAGAGCATTCCTAAGAAGAGAAATCTTCAAGTCATATCCCTAAGTTAGTTACAGACTCTCATTGCCATCCAGTTCATTCTGACCCCTGACAACAGTATCCATCCAGCAGGGCAAAAATCCCCAGGCAAGTTTCAAAGCCTATAACTCTTTACAGAACTAGAAAGCCTCATCTTTTTCCCATGGAGCCCCTGGTGGTTTCAAACTGCTGACCCTGGGGTTAGCATACCAATGAGTAAACCACTATGCCATCAGGGATGTTTTTGAAACACTTGCTGATGAAAAACAAGGACTGCAGCCTGGATTAAAACTCATTGTAAAGAAAACCAAAATCCTCCCCACTGGAGCACTTGATAGCATCATGATAAATAGGGAAAAGATTGAAGTTATCTAGAACTTTGTCCTGCTTGGATCCACAATCCTTGCTTGGAAGTAGTAGCCAGGAGATCAAACAATGAGTAAATGTGCTGCAAAAGACCTCTTTAAAGTGTTGAAAAACAAGGATGCTACTTTGAGTAATAGCTGTATCTGACCCAAATAAAAATACTTTCAATCCGTGCCTATGCGTGTGAAAGTTGGACATCGTATAGAGAAGACCAAAGAAGAATTTGAATTTTTGATGTTGGCAAGGAATATTGAAAGTACCATGAACTACTGAAAGAACCAAAAAAATCTGTCTTTGAAGTCTAGCAGAATGCTCCTTAGGGGTGGTGAGACTTCAACTCAAGTGTACTGGCATGCAATCCAGAGAGAATGGTCCCTGGAGAAGGACATGGTGTTTGTTAAAACAGAAGGGCGATGAACATTGAAAGACCCTCAGCAAGATGGATGGGTGTCGTGGCTGCAACAATAGGCTCAAACGCCAGGGCACTTTTGAGGGTGGCACAAGACCAGACATTGTATTATTCTGTTGTGACAGCATCACCGCGAGGTGGCACTGACTAGACAGCGCTTAACAACCACAGCAACTCAGGTCATCGAATCTGTAAAAGTGAGGCCCAGACAGATGCCTTCCACTAGGTATAAAGGAGGGTGGTAGCTAGAAAAAAATATCGTTGTTCTAAAATGTCAGATTTGCCATTAGTCCTGAGGCCTGAAAGATCCCATGAGTTCCATCCTTTACGTGCTCGACATCAGAAGAATCTGACTACCACTTAAGGTAGGAAGTCCTGAAGAAAGAGCAAGAAATGTGGGGGAAATGCCAACTGATAAAATCGGACCAGGCCGATTGGTCTCTTAAAGACTGCTGGAACCCCAATACCTCTTGGGTCTGGAAATGAACTTACTCTTACGTTCAACACCCAGCCATATTATAAAACATGCCTATAAAGTAAACAGCAACACCAGGGAGGGGCACAGTCTTTCATGCCATCAGCCATGTGAGTTTAAAGGGGCAGCATATACTCGAAGATAACACTCAGAGGGGAGGAAAGAGGAGAAAAGAAGAACCCAGGAAAATGGCAAGCAGAAGAGGGAAGTGGGAAAGAGTGCTGTTCATGGTGGGGGTGTCCTTGGATGTCACAGTACAAAATGCGTGTGAATTGCTCAACAAAAACCCAATTCGCTTTAAATTTTCATCACAGTCACAATCAACTAGTCCAGGGTTTGCAAACTCTTGAGATTGAAGAGCCAATCCTGTCCCCCCTAACAACTGAAAAACCACTCAATAGCCTTAACTATGTTTTTTCCAGACAAATGGAATCACCCTGATCTGAAATTATAACCTTCAAATGTTTTCCATGTTACTTCAAGCCGCATATGGCTCATGAGTCGCAGTTTGCTGATGACTGGGTTACTCAATGAATAAAACATTGGTTTTCAGTTCTGTTTTGTTTTTCACTGCGGATCATCTTCTTCTCCACCCAGGTTTGAGGTCCGTGAAATGGGGATGTGCAGCTCCACCCCTTTGTAGCATATCTTTTGGGGTAACCCCAGCCAGCAGCCTATTCTAGCCCCTCTCTCCTTGCATGCCTCCAGGCATTCTCAAACTTTTTAAACAGGAAGCCAGTTCACTGTCCCTCAGACCATTGGAGGGCCAGGCTATAGTTAAAAGAAAAAAACTATGAACAAATTCACTGTGGGCCCGGGATGAGTTGTCTGCTAAGCAGTACAGCAGTGGCGGCAAAAACACCCGGCAGGTCAGATAAATGTCCTCGGTGGTTCACATATGGCCCACAGGCCGTAGTTTGAGGGCCCCTGCTTAAGCTATAGATTCCAGAAAAGCAAATACTCACTTTCCTAAACTTCTTTGAAACTAATAAGGGTAATATGACCCAATCTGTCCATCCAGTTTGTTAGTAAAACTGGAAAGTATTTTCTTCTGTGTAAAATGTACTTGTGCAGGCTACATGATCCTAACTTCACCTTGTTCTTTTTTTCTTCTAGCTTTGAAACTGAATGCAATGCTACCTTGTGACATGGGCAAAGGATAAAGTTAGCAAACAGACTAAAGCCAATGGAGCAGAACAATGGAAACACTGAACCTTGAGCATCACATAAGAAGTTTACAAATAGCACCCCCTTTACTTATTATCCAAGCTTACTAACCTATTCCAGAGAGAAATTACATTCAAGATCCAGCTACAAGTCTGTGTGTTCTGCCTTCTTAAAAGTAGGTTCTATTGTCCATGAATTACTCTACCAAGTCTAGTATATAAGCCCTTATACAAAGCCTCCACCTCCACTTTCAGCCCCATCTCATTCTTTTTTCCATATCTCATTCTTAATGCCACTCATTCTTCACCCTTCTCCTCTAAAAGAAGAACACATACCCAGACTATCTTGTCTCCCCTTATACATCCCTTAAGTTTGTTTCCCCTCTCCACATGCTCCACTGCCTATCTTGAAAAATGCACATTTTCAGCTTGTCTCTCTCCTCATCTAAGAGAGTGAGAAGAAGATAATCAAGGAAAAGATAAGTGAGAATGCTTCTCACATTAAAAATTTTAATCTTTCATTCAAAGTATAAAAGAACACAGACTTAGATGTTCTCAACCTACATCAAAGAGAAAAAGGTAGCAAGCCACTGTAACCATTCATTCAACCCTTGGACATCAATTCTAGAAAAGTCTGCACTTTTGAATAATCGTTGGAGCTTTTCAAAAGTATTGACACATGAAGAAATGACATGCACATCATGCTTTGACCACTTCAACTTCACATCAGCCCAAGGTCAGTTGCCAACAACAGCAAAGGTCAGAAATGTCTCCACACTGCATCTTTCTTTACCCTAGTCTGACACCAACTATTCCATACACAGCATTACTTTTCTTCTGGGCTTAATAATCCATTGCAATGACCATACAGAACTTACATACAGGCATCACCACTGTGAAAATTGATTAGGGAAGTGAATAGGTGACCAAATATTAAGGATACAGTTTTTTTGTCTGCAGTGCCTCTTCTCATCCAAGATGACAAGCATATGCCTCTGGTCCCTTGGCCTCTGCTGCATGGATGATGAACCCCATCACCCTCTCTACCTCACCCTCTCAGTATGACTTCTCTGCTCTGTCTCATGGTCTGGGCGCTGTGACCTCTGTTGTCTGTGCTGCCTCTCCTAGGACATGTAGGGATTTCTCATGCACTGAGCTGTTGGCTCTTTTTTCTTGGTGCTCACAAGATTTTCTGTTTCTACTTCTGAAATGGCTTGCTTATATGTACACTTCCAAAATTGACCAACCTCCTCTATTAGTAGCTCAAACATCCTATTTGCATGGTTCTGCCTATTCATTTGGTGAAGATTATAAAGACATGAATAGAAGAGTCATAAAAGAAGAGCCATACTTCATCACAATACCATATTTGGTTTCCAAAAATTCAGAGTTAGCAGGTAAGACTAGGAACATTGTATGAGTTGCGGTGTATATACAAGATGTATATATAGAAAGCACTTTGATATTTGTTAAAATGTAGATTCGGATTCAACATATCTGAGGTGGCGATGTAAGTTTTCAGCTGAGTGCCAAACCAGAATGATTCCATTCCTTGGGGCCCTGATTAAAGTCCTAATTCTTGTACCTATTAATGTAATCCTGTTTGGATTTAATTTTTTATGTTAATGAAACCATTTAGGAAGTAGTGTGTATCCTAAACCTAATGTCTTCTTAGGGTGTTTTAAAAGGGTAGTATGGACATAGAGAAACACACAGGGGGAGACACTCTATGACAAAAAAAATTAAAAACATATACCTAAAGACTAGAGTCAGCCACTTGAAACTAGTAAAGAGCTCCATAGATGCTTTAATTGACAAGGCCCCGACCTGGTTTGAATTTTGAGCCTCCAGCACTATGGAAAAATAAATTTCTGTTCACATTCTGTGGTGACCGTTGAATAAGCATTAGACTGCAAGCCATAAGGTTGGTGATCCAAACCCATCAACTGCATAGTGGGAGAAAAATGAGGCTATCTATCCCCGCCCTGGTAAGATTGTAGAGTAAGTGATAGACTGCTCTCTGCAAGGTCAGTGGTTCAAACCTACCAGCAGTTCTGAGGAAAAAAAACAGAGGCTATCTGCTCCCATGCAGATTTACAGCCTTGAAAAACCAATATAGGATCACCATGAGTTGCAATGGATTCAATGGCTGTGAACTGGTTGCTTTTGTTATGAAGTTGTAGGAGTATGAAATAGGATCAGAATCAGTGTTTTTGAAAGCTTTCCAGATGTCTGCTAAACAATCAAGGCTTCTAATCCCAGACCATATCAGTCAGCTTGAAAAATAGCTTTCTGATGTGACTGACACATCTAATAATTTTCACTCCATTCCATGTGTCAAAGAAGTGAACAATGTCTAAGACAGCTACCTAATACTCTGGTCATTAAGATTTTATTTCACTTACTCAAAAGTAACTTGCAACCTGATAGGACTGGAATCTCAAGGACAGATAAACCCCTCAGGATCAATATTGACAGTAGCGATACCAGGAGGGGAAGGGAAAGGTGGAGAGAGAAAAGCGGAGCCTATCACAGTGATCTACATATAACCCCCTACCAGGGGATTAGACAACAGAAAAGTGGGTGATGGGAGAAAATGGTGAATGTAAAACATGAAAAAATAATAATAATCTATAAATTATCAAGGGTTCATGAGGGATGGATAAGGGGAAGGAAAAAAATGGGGAGCTACCAAGGGCTCAAATAGAAAGAAAATGTTTTGAGAATGATGATAGCAACAAATGTACTTGACACAATGGATGGATTGTGATCATAGCTGTATGAGCCTCCAATAAAATGATTTTTTTTAAAGAAAGAAACTGATCTTTCTTCTCTAGAACATGCTGAACCCAAATGAGCTTGAGGCCTTGTAATTACCAGGAAAAGGACAGATCAATTGACTTGAGGCTGTTGTACACAGCTCTCCTTTTCATTTATATCTCGTGAATCATAAGAACCTCTGCGAGAGCTCACACCCCCACTTTTCGTTAAGGAAAGGTAATGCATTTAACTTTTATTTGATTTTTCAGGATAGAGAACATTATGATCTGACCTCAGCGTTATAAATAAACACATCATTTTTACATCAAAAGAGGGATCACTCGGCGGAGCTAGGAGATTAGTTTTATCCAGTCTAGAGTGGGGAGAGACATACACGCTATGTATTTTACCAAAGAAAGGACAATATTGGTGGGAAGATATTAGAAGTTGTCTGCCAAAGTGTTTGGCCACACAACCCACCTGGACTTTGGGGCAATTCTCAGAGGGAGACCATGGATTGTGTCTTATAGTCTCTTACAGTGAGGAATAGAGAGTCCCATGTTCTCAGTACAGACAATGACCTGCTTATTATCTTACCCATCCACATTGTCATCTAAGGCATAATTAGTTCTAATTTTAGGAGGAGCCTCTATGAAATAGGGTTGGAGATGGGACAAGGGATCTGTGTTCTTGGTTCATGAAAAGCATAAAACCGACAAACCACCCCTCACCAAAACTACCTATCAGTCTTGCCATTTTCTCTCTCTCTCCCTGCATAGCACATCCTCAGCACAATTTAACATTTGACTTCACTTGTTACCCTTTATAAGTGCCACGTTTGCAGAATGTACTCCAGGATGGTCCTGAATTTCACTCAAAAATATTAAATATTCATGAAATAATGTCATGACAATTTTAAAGGAGAAACTAAAATGCACATGTTCCCCAAAATAATTTTCTATAAACTCTTGGAGAAAACCAAGGATGAAACTATATTAGAGGTTATTTCTGCTTTCAAATGCCATTCATTCTGATTAAGAAGGTAATTTTTATGGGGGGTTTTTGTTTTGTTTTGTTGATGATTTTCCTCAAAGTTACAAAGAAAGACAAGTGTTATAGGTTAAGATGTCCCAAATGAGTCTGAACATAGCAGCTGTCACAAAGGGCTCAAACACAACAATTGTGCAGTTGGCACAGGACTAGAAACTATTTCGCTCTGTTGCACACAGGCTCACTCTGAGTCAGAATGGACTTAACGGCACCTATCTTGTGATGTCCCCAATTCCATAAAACTTAGCATGCATTATCGCAACTCTTAACCAGCCATTCAACTAAATTTAACTGAACCCTTCTTTTTGATAGCAGAAAGAGAGATTGATTAAGAGTAAAAAGTTAGGGCTGAGCCCCGGTGGTGTAGTGGTTGTGTACAGGACTGCAGCCCACTGACTTGGAGGTTCAAATACAGCAACAACTCTCCAGGAGCAAGGCTGGGCCTCCCACTCCCACCAGAGGGCAGTGATGCCCCCCCCCCCAAAAAAAAGAGTACAAAGTTGGCTGACAAAAATCAAAATGTTTCGGGCTGAGCCCCGGGGGTGTAGTAGTTATGCACGGGACTGCGGCCCACTGGGTTGGAGGTTCAATTCCAGCTCCCAGGAGCAAAGGCTGGGCCTCCTACTCACACCACCTGAGGGCAGTGAGGCCTTAAAAAAATCAAAATGTTTCTATTGTCATGATTACGAAATAAGAGTGAATTTCAGTGATCTACAGTTCAGCCTGCTGCCTCTGTGTTTTCACCCAAGCATAATGCCCTTTGGGGGATGATTCTATAATTTCATCTCAGCAACATGTCCTTCTGGTTAGTGAGGAGCTTGTAGACAAAACAGAAAAGATAGTTATAATTTTAGTGCAAAAACTGAACCCAGGAAGGAGGTGGAGTAATTATCAGGCAACTAAAGAGAAATAACCATTTAAAAGGGTCAGGGACCTTGGGCCTCTACTCAAGTACTCCCTCAACCCAAGAACACTGTGTTCTAGTAATCCAGAATTCTGTGATGCTCACCTTCCCCGACATGGTCACTGAATGGGTGCATTAGCAAATATGGTAGAGAAAGCAAGAGGTGCCCAACTATCAAAAGATAATGTGTCTGGAGTCTTAAAAGATAAACAAGCAGCCATATAGCTGAGAAACAACAAAGCCCACATGGAGGAAGCATACATTGTGATCGGGGTGGGGGGTGTTCATGGGATCAGGTTTTAGGCATTAAAGACTCAGAACAAAAAGTCATATAAATGTGGATGAGGGGAGGGGTGGAATGAAGACACAATGCACATTTGTAGACAATTGGACATCTCCTCACAGAAGGGTCACAAGGAAGAGATGAATCAGGCAGGGTACAGTAGAGCACCAATGAAGCATACAACTTCCCTCTAGTTCTTTAATACATCCTTCCCCCTCCTATCATGACTGCAATTCTACCTTATAAATCCAGCTAGATCAAATAATATACACTGGTAAAGATCAGAGCTGAAACACAGGGAATCTAGGACAGATAAACCCTTTAAGACCAATAATGAGTAGCCATACCAGGTGGGAAAAGGGGAGGGGAGGGGAGAAAGCAGGTACTGATCACAATGATCTACATATAAACCGCCTCTGAAAGGAAAAAACAGCAGAAAAGTGGGTGAGGCAAACAAGGTGATATTTAAAGTTTAGGTAACTTGAAGGGGGAAGTTTACAAGAAATAAAAATGAATACTTATACTATTTGAGTAAAGAATGAATTGTTTCATTGTTCAAAAACATAAATATACTACCTGGTCAATATTTCATGGTAGTTCGGGTTGTTACCCATGAGACTTGTTTAATAAATATTTGAAAGAAAATGAGAAGGTACCTAGATACCTCCCAACCATGAAAAAAAGAACATAAGGTACTTCTGAGTTCATCTTGATAACTTTTGTATAGATCTGAATGAACAAAGATGAGCTATGACTCAGGAACTAACTAGAGGAAATGAGTCATAAGACGATGTATTTAGTTGTTGAGTTTCAGAGTCACACTTAGCCAATACAGTTTGTTTGAAAGTTGAGAGGTTGAATTACTGAACATAATTTCTATTTCTACTGTTATGACCTTTAGTTTTCAATTTTACATATCTTTTGTATCCCATTACACACGAGCCAAACTTATAGTAAAGATCAATATAAAAAACCAAGAGGTCAATTTCCTTCCATTACTTCCAAGTGAACATTGGCATTGATCACAAAGTTCATTACAGAAAACTTATGAATATAGTGAGATAATCTATACTCTCTCTCTCTTTGGAGTATAGAAATCCATATTTATTAACAAAATTAAATGAGCTATTTGAAAAAACCAATCATGGTCATTATGCAGCATCTAATATCATAAAATATGTAACCTCAGAGTCTATAACATATAGAGATTTTATTCAATAAAATATAAAATTTCAGAAATAGAAGAAGGAATAGGAGGCAAATGCCATTTATAGAGGTCTAAATACAGGCATGTACGAATGTAAATATATTTATATATGGTGGTAGAGAAATAGATCTATGTGCATATATTTATAGATTTATCACTAAGGTAGCAGATGAACATTGGGCCTCTACCCAAGTACTTCCTTAATGCAAGAACACTTTGTTCTATTAACCTGGCATTCAATGGCACTCATCTTCCCAACTTGATCGCTGAAGACAAAGTGGGTGCACAAGCAAATGTGGTTAGGAAAGCTGATGGTATGCAGCTATCAAAATATAACATCTGTGCTCTTTGTGTGTGTGTGTGTGTTGCATCACTGCCCTGGTGGGAGTAGGAAGCCCACCATTGCTCCTGGAGAGCTGTTGCTGGATTTGAACCGTCAACCCTGTGAGCCACAGTCCCACACACAACCACTACACCACTGGGGCTCAGCCCCATCTGTAGTCTTCAAGGCTTGAAGATAAACAACTGGCCATCTAGCTCATAAGTAACAAAGCCCACATGGAAGAGGTACACCAGCCTGTGTAATCACAAGTTGTTGACTACAAGTTGTTGACTGGATCAGGTATCAGGCATCAAAGAATAAAAAAAGCATATCATTATGAATGAGGGGGAGTGCAGAGTAGAGACCAACCCCCTTCTGTAGCCAACTGGACATCCCCTTACAGAAGGGTCACAGGGAGGAAATGAGCCAGTCAAGGTGCATAATAGCACCGATAAAGCATACAACTTTCCTCTAGTTCTTTAATGCTACCCCCACCAACTATCATGATTCCAATTCTGCCTTAGAAATCCGGCTAGACCAGAGGATGTACCCTGGTACATATCAGAGCTAGAAACATAGGGAATCCAGGACAAATAAACCCTCAGGACCAATAATGGGAGTAGAGATACCAATACAGAAAGAAGAAGGTAGGGGAAAAAGGGGAACCGATGATAAGGATCTATATATAACCCTATCCATGGGGGACAGACAACAGAAAAGTGGGTGAAGGGAGACATATGACAGTGTAAGACATGAAAAATAATAATAATAATTTATAAATTATCAAGAGTATGTGGGGCAGAGAGGGGATAGAGAAGGGGAAATAAGGAGCTGATACCAAGGGCTCAAGTAGAAAGAAAATATTTTGAGAATAATGATGGCAACAAATATCCAAATGTGTTTGGCACAATGAATGTATGTGTGGATTAGGATAAGCATTGTATGAGCCCCCAATAAAATGATTTAAATATATAACTTCAAAAGTTTTTTGCTAGAGGGAAAAATGATCTTAAATTATGTTGGATTTTTCCCTTCTATCGATCCAAGTGTTTTAATACATATTCATGAATAAACACCTCTAAGCATGAACCATGTGACACTATTGAGATAATGAGAAAGTGTTTTCAAGTCCTACTACTACTCTCTCTTGGCTTTTAAAAATGTCTCTCTAAAAAAATAATCAAATAATATCCCATTCAAGTTAGTCATGATATGTCACAGATTGAATGATATCCTCCCCAAAATATGTATCAACTTATTCTGCACCATAATTTTCAATGATCCAAGAGTTAAGTAATGATGAGATCACCCCACCTGATGTGATCTAATGTGATCAGCCAATGTATTGTATGAAAATCCAAGTGGGATGCACTACCCTTACTTAGGTCACAACACTCTCTCTTAGTACCACTGAAGATTGTTGTGAGGTTTGAATGAGATTATAATGCAAAGCGTGTAGCACAGAACTTGGCATAAAGTATTCAATATACAGAAGCTATCATTAAGGTAATGACTGTTATTTTTATTTGATGTATTTATGAAGAGAAGAATCCTAGAAGTAAAACTTCTTTTTGAGCAGTATGCACATTTTAATTTTTATCAATTACTGCCAAATTTTTCTTCAAAAAACTATACTCAATTTATGCTTCCATCCAATAAAAGAAGCATTAAATAATACTGAGCTTTAGTTTAATGCTAAACAAAGCAAAACCCACTGCCATCAAGTTGATTCCAACTCATAGCAATCCTAAAATATGGTTTCTGAGCTAAAAGATCTTTATGAGGACAAATAGCCTCATTTTTCTGCCATAGAATAGATTTGAACCAGTAACCATATGGATAGCTGTCCCACACTGCACTGATAGTGTGAATACCGTATGCACCCAATAAATGCTGGCTCAATATATTGTACCTAAGGTTTTTATTAGTCAGAATTAACTCATAGAGTCTAACAACAGGGATAATATAAGAAACACTAATGAGGGATTGTACAGCATTAGTTCCTTTGTATCATCACAATTGTTTCTTTGTGGTTGTTCTTTTTGTTGTTGCTGCTATTGTTAGGCTCTATGGAGTCAGTTCCATCTTATGTATTTGTTGTACACAAATAAAGTTTTCCATAGTTATTCTCATATGTAACAATTAATTGACACAATGTAATATGCATTCATCCTAGCAATTTAATAAATAAAGGCCTTATCAAGTCACTTCCATCTGATGGTTACCTTACTGTGGGATATAAAAAGACATTTCCCCAGCTTTGTCTTCCCCAAGATATGCCAAATATTAGAGGCTGCCAGCACATGGAGGGAGGTCAGATGCAACCTTCCTCTTCAGTACTTTGTGATCTTGTGCTAGAAATCTGCTCGGTGTGATATATGGTCTTATTTATTGACTGCTGCTTCCAAGAGCATTAATTGTAGACTCCAGGATAAAGAAATCTTTGAAACCTTCCATTCTCTCTCCATTTATCATGACAGTGTTTATTGGTACAGTTTCAAGGATTTTTGTTTTCTTTATCTAGAGCTAGGATACACAGTGAAGGCTGCAATCTTTGATCTCCATCGGCAAGCGTCTCAAGTCCTCCTCACTTTCAGCAAGTATGGTATGCTGTATGCACACCTCAGGTTAATAAGCCTTGTTCCATTCTGATGCAACATTCCTCTCCATTTAGTTCGGCTTCTTCAATTAGTTGCTCAGCATACAGTTTGTAGAAGGATGCACACCTTTCCTGTCTTTAAGCCTTGCAGCATGCCTTTGTTCTGTTTGAATGACAGCCTCTGATTTCCAAAGGAGCTCAATTAAGTGTTCTGGAATTCCCATTCTTCTCAATGTTATCCATAGTTTATTATGATCTATGCTTAATGTCTGAAAAGTTAATAAAACACAAGAAAACATCTCTCTAATATGTTTTATGTTGAGTCAAGATTCATCTGACTGAAAGAATTATGATAATTATGTTTAACTTGCATTTCTTTTTGTAAATGAGTTGAACATTCTTATGATGATGATTGGACATTTGATTAAGTGAATTGTCCATTCATATTTTTGTCTAATTGTTTCTTAAAATTTATTCTCTTTCAACTAGGCAAAGGGCGTTTATAGAAGTCTAAATATAGGCACATAAATATGTAAATATATTTACATATGATGATGGGAAAATAGATCTATATGCATATATTTATAGGTTTAGTATTAAGGTCAAAGATAGACATTGGGTCTCCACTCAAGTACTTCCTCAATGTAGGAACACTGTTCTAGCAAACCAGCATTCCATGATGCTCACCTTCCCAACACAATCACTGAAGACAAAGTGGGAGCATAAGCAAATGTGGTGAAAAAAGCCGATGGTACTCACTTATCAAAAGATAGGATGTCTGGGAACTTAAAGACATATGAAGATAAACAAGCGACAAACTAGCTCAGAAGCAACAAAGCCCACATGAAAGAATGACACCAGCCTGTGTGATCATGAGGTGTCAAAGGGATCAGGCAACAAATAACAAAAAAATCATATTATTGTGAATGAGGGGGAATCTGGAGTGGGGACTCAAAGCCCAGCAGTAGGCAACTGGACATCCCCTTACAGAAGGGTAGAAATGGTCCAGTCAGGGTGCAGTGTAGCAATGATGAAACATACAACTTTTCTCTAGTTCTTTAATGCTTCCTTCCCCCCAACTATCATGGTCCCAATTCTACCTTATAAATCTGGCTTGACAAGAGGATGTACACTGGTACAGATAGAACTGGAAATACAGGATGTCCAGGACAGATGAACCCCTCAGGACAAGTAGTGAGAGTAGCAATACCAGAAGCATAGAGGGAAGGTGGGGTAGAAAGGAGAACCAGTTACAAGGAGAACCATATACAAGGAGCTATATATTACCCCCCTGGTTTGTTCCCCTGGGGGGACAAACAACAGAAAAGTGGGTGAAGGGAGATGTTGGACAATGTGAGACATGACAAAATAATATATAGCTTATCATAGGGTTTGTGATGGAGGGGATGGGAAGGGAAGAGGAAAATGAGAAGCTGATATCAAGGGCTCAAGTAGAAAGAAAATGTTTTCCGAATAATGAGGACAACAAATGTACAAATGTGCTTGACACAATGTGTGGATGGATGGATGGATGGTACGAGCCCCCAATAAAATGATTTTTTTTAAATCAAGCAAGGTTAAAAGTCTGATATTTTTTAAAATCAGTGTACTTCTAGAGAACATACCAGAATTAAACGTTTCTATAACATGGAATCTACAATATCAACACAAAATTACTCAACATATAAATAAGAAAACATGGCCTATTTTCCAAATTAAAGACAATCAATAAAGACCAAGCCTGAGATCATACCTCTTATAATTAGCTGGCTGGAATTTGAGCCGCTGTTGCAATTATATGGAAGAGTTTAAAGAAAATTGGAACATATCAGCAGAAAATTAGAAACCATAAAAGTGAGCTAATTTTCATTTCTATAACTGGAAAGCACATACCTAAAATAAAGATATGATTGGGTCGGCTAAATAATGGGTTAACAGAGAAACTACCAGGCAACTTGAAAATAGATCAATAGAGATTACTCAATGTGAAGGGTAGGAAATAAGTCTGAAAATTTTAAAAACAGCCAAATCTCACAAAACTGAAGCATATTATCAAAGGGAAGGCTACATGTAATTGGAGACCCACAGGAGAGGAACAGGTGTATGGGGCAGAAATGATACTTAAGGAAATAACAGCCATTATTTTTGTAATTAGATAAGAAGACATATAATTACAATAAATACTGAATAGGGAGCCCTGGTGGTATAAGGGATTATGTGATGGGCTGTTAATTTCCAAGTTAGCAGTTCAAACCCATCAAGAGCTCCTTGTTTTGAAGACGGGGCTTTCGGTTCCTTTAAAGATTGTATAGCTTCAGAAATCCACAGAAGCAGTTCTGATGCTTGTAAGAATGAAAGCAGACGACCTCATCCTTCCCTTGCAGGTCTGTCCAGACTCCCAATCCTTTCATTAGCAGCTGAGCATGTAACCACCTTGCCACCAAAGCTCATTAGAGAGAATAAAAAGAATGCAGATAATTTCCTGAAAACCTCAAAATTAAAAATGTGAACAAATAAAGAACAACAATATGGGACAAAGACTTTTACCCTTGGCTCCTGAAGATACATCTCACTAGGCTGCAAAACTCTAATGTCGTATAAATACATACATGTGTCTATACGCATGCATTTGTGTTTATGAATTTACAGGTTAACGGAAGTCACAAAATTAGTACCCTCACTGCCAAAAGAACAGGAACTCTTCGGGACTGAGCCCCGGTGGCATAGTGGTTGTGCACGGGACTGCGGCCCACTGGGTTGGAGGTTCAAATTCAGCAGCAAGGCTGGGCCTCCTACTCCCACCACCAGAGGGCAGTGATGCCCCCAAAACAAAAACAAAACAAAAAGAATAAGAAACTCACCATGTAAGAAGAGGAGAAGCTGGAGAAAGTAGGCCGAAGTGTTTTTCAACTATTCCCCACTAAAAAAATAATTTTAGGAAATAATCAAACTATGGTTTCATCTACTGGAAAACTTTGGGCCACGATGATAATAAGAGAAGAGAAAGGAGACAGGGAAATCTGCTACTATTGTGACTACTTTCAACCCTATTTCAAGTTTACATGAAGGGTCGCTATGAGTCAGAATTGGCCCAGTGGCAGTGAGAGTGAATAAGAAACTGAAGGGGAGTGTTAGAAAGCAAATGACATGCATGTACATAGAGGCAACTTGATGAAAACAAAAGATAAAGAGGAGTTCTTCAAAGCAGTCAAAGGAAAATTGTACAGTACACACAAATGAACCAGAAGTCAAATGATTACTGACCTATCTTCACCAAAAGGCTAATGTAGACTTTAAAGTTCTAAAAAAATTTTTCCTGAATTAAAAAAAAAATCAATGTAAAATATTATAGCCAGCTATGGTCTCTAGAAATAGAGGTCAAACAAATGTATTTTCATATAAAAGAACACTAAAAATATCCACACCCTACAGCACTGCAGTACCAGACTTGCTAACGGAAGATTTTCATGCTGGAGCAACAAGAAATTAAATGAAAACCTGAACCTTCAGGAAGTTCTAAAAAACACCAAAATTGTGTGTCTCTGTGTTTTTATATTTTTTTTTCCTCTTAATTAAAAAAATCCCTATGACTATTAAAGAACAATATTGACCCAGATACTTAGAGATAAACTAAATTCTTCATTTTTCATCTAAAAACTATCATGCGTAGATCTGGAAAAAGTCAAACAGCAGCATAAACCTGACCTTTGAACAGAATGGGATTACTAGTTTTTATCTTACATATATGATGTCTGCCCCTGTGGTGCAGTTGGTTGCTAACAGAAAGGTTGGTGGTTCAAACCCAGCAGCTGCCCTGTAGGCAAACAATGTAGCAATCAGCTCCATAAAGACCACACTGTAGGAAACCCCTTGGAGCACTGACACGCTGCCTCATAGGCTCACTGTGAGTCTTGATAGATTTGGTTTGTTGTTTAATACAATTCGTATCAGCACTTACTTGTCATTTATATGATTTGCATCTGTCTCCCTTTGTAGAATAAAGTGTAAGGAGTTGATAAATCCTTAATGCTCCTATCTTTTTTTCTTTTTAAAAATCATTTTACTGGGGGCTCATACAACTTCTATCACAACCAATACATACATCGATTGTATGCAGACCACATTTGCACATTCGTTGCCATTATCATTCTAGAAGCATCCCCCTTTTACCTAGACCCCCAGTACCAGCTCCTCATATCTCCCCCCTCCTCCCCCTCACCCATGAACCCTTAATAATCTACAAATTTTCCTCATATTGTCATCATACACTGTCTGATATGTCCCTTCATCTACTTCCCCATTGCCCGTCTACCCCAGAGAGGAGGTCATATGTAGATCCCTACAATAGGTTCCCCCTTTCTACTCAACCTTCCCTCCACCCTCCTGGCATCACTACTCTCCTGATCCTGAAGAGATCATCTGTCCTGCATTACGCCTGTTTCCTGCTCCAGTGTACATTCCCTGGTCTAGCTGGATTTTTAAGGTAGAATTGGGATCATGATAGTGGGTGGGAAGAAACATTTAAGAACTAGAGGAAAGTCACATATTTCGTTGTTGCTACACTGTACCTTGACTGGCTCATCTCCTCCTCGCGACCCTTCATTGCTTCACCTACCTATGGACTTTGGGTCCCCAATCTGTATTCCCCTTCATTTATAATGATATAATTTTAATTCTTTGATCAACACCTCATGATGACACAGGCTGGTGTGCTTCTTCCATGTGGGCTTTGTTACTTCTGAGCTAGATGGCTGCTTGTTTACTTTCAAGCGTTTAAAACCCCAGATGCTTTATCTTTTGATATCTAGGCACCATCAGCTTACTTCACCATATTTGCTTATGCACACATTTGCTATCAGCGAGCATATCAGGAAGGTGAGCACAGAACGATATGATTTTTAGTTCTTGAAGCCTGATTACTGATCCCTTTGACAACTCAAGGTCACACAAGCTGGTGTGTTCCTTTTATGTGGGCTTTGTTGCTTCTGAGCTAGATGGCCCCTTGTTTACTTTCAAGCCTTTGATACCACAGATGCTATATCTTTTGATAGCCGGGCACCATCAGCTTTCTTCACCACTTTTGCTTGTACACATATTTGTTTTCAGTATGGCATCAGGAAGGT
This sequence comes from Nesogale talazaci, assembly GCA_004026705.1. NCBI lineage: Eukaryota > Metazoa > Chordata > Mammalia > Afrosoricida > Tenrecidae > Nesogale > Nesogale talazaci. The sequence continues at coordinate 80,017 of PVJH01003525.1, forward strand.
ATAGCTCCTACCTTAAGAAGGTTATTTTCAGAACCTGGAATTGCTCATCTATGAAGCAGTAAGAAACACTCTCATGTGTCCTTGGAATTCCTGTTGTTGGGCGCCTTCAGTCCTCACTCACAACTGAACCGATGTACGACAGAATATACCCCGCTGCAGGCTTCTGTGCCATTCTCCCAATGGTTATGCCAGAGTTCATTGTGGCAGCCACTATGTAAAGAAAACTCACATCTTCACAACTGGACCAATAGGCAACATCACAACAAATCTAGAAAACGATTTATTTTTGTCTTGCGTGGATCCACAGTCAATGCTCCTGGAAGCAGTAGTCAAGAGAGCAACGTCTTGTCCGGTCTCTCTTGTCAAGGGTCTTCTCCTTTTTCAATCTTCTTCTACTTTACCAACCAGGATGGCCTTTTCCAGGGACTGGAAATATGTCCAAAATACAAAAGGCAAAACTCACCATCTTTGCTTCCAAGGATGATCTGGTTGTACTTCTTCAAAGACAGATCTGTCTGTCCTTTCGGCAGTCCATGATATTCTTTGCTAACACCTTCGTTCAAACACATCGATCTTCCCTTGACCTTCCTTACTCAATGTCCACCTCTAACGTGGCATATGAGACAATTGAAAATCCCAAGGCTTATATGAGGTGCACCCAGCCCTCAAAGTAACACCCTAGCTTTTTAATATAAAGAGGTCTTGTGCAGCAGATTTATGCAAAGCAATATGACATTGGATTGCTTGACTGCTGCTGCTTGCATGAGCATGGATGGTGAATCCCAGCAAGATAAAATAAAGCTTTTTCTAGATTTATCATGATATTATCTATTGATCCAGTTGTGAGGATTTGGGTTTTCTTTATATCAAGTCATAATCTAAAAGTGAAAGTCTACAGCCCTTAATTTTCATCAGTAAATGCCTGAAGTCTCTTTCAGTAAATTAGGCCATGTGGTTTGCATATCGAAGGTTGTTCATAAGCCTTCCTCCAATCCTAATTGCTATATTCTTCTTCATGTAGTTCAGCATCTCTGATTATTTGCTCAGCATACCAGTTGAATAAGTATGGTGAATGGATACAGCCCTGACACACAGATTTCCTGATTTTAAACTATGTGGGCTACCCTTTTTTCTGTTTGCACAACTGCCTCTTGATCCCTGTACAGGTTCTGCACGAACACAGTAAAGTGTTCTGGAATTCCAATTATTTTCAAGGCAATCTATAGTTTAATTCCTTGGATTGGGCAGGCTCTAGGAAATGTAGTTTGTTCACTGATTTTGCTGACATCCCAGTCTAAAAAAAAAAAGAATTAAATTGTTCTCATATGCAAGGAAATGCTTAGATGAGAATATAAATTTCACCTGCACCCCAGGTGAATATAAACTTCAGATGCATAATACAATATCCTCCCAAACAAAGAATATCATTCAGAGTTAAGTTAAAATTTCCTTCAAATGCCAATGGAAAGAACTAGAAACTTGCATGCAATTAAAAAGCCTAGAGCAGAATCAGTCAAACAGTCTCATAAAAGTCATATTCTGTGTTTAAAAAATAGTTTTACATGCCAGCAAGATAATTTCCCAAGCCTTTCTCTCTCCTGCTGGACATTTATGCTGGGTTGTCCACCATTACCTCATGCTGTTGTTCTTGTTGTTAGTGGCCCCACAGATGTACCCAACTCATTAAAATCTCAGGTATAACAGGATTCGCCATCCTTGTGCTAGTAAGTGCATTTGAACCCATGGCTGTAGTCACCATCACCATCCATCACATTGGGGAGTCTTCCCCTTTTTCACAAAGCCTCTACCATGCATCCTCCAAGGATTCAAGTTGGCTTCAGAAATGGTGAGGAATGAGGAAGATCATCCCAGATGTCAGATATATTAGTTGACATCAGAAAGTATCAGGGAAAAAAATATCAGAAAGATGTTTACCGGTGTTTATTGACAAGATTACAGAGGGAACCTGGTGGTGCTGATGAGTAAACACTGGGTTGCTCTTGGTAAGGTTAGTGATTCAAACCCCTTGGGTACTTCATGGGAGAAATATGAAACTATCTACTCCCATAATGTGCCATCTCTGAAATATTATATGAGATCATTATATCAGAATTGACTAATGGGCTATTAATAGTGGGTTGTTGGCTAATCAGAGGCATTCAACGTTGTGAATCATGACAAATTATAGATAATTGTGAAAAATGGAAATTCCAGATCACCTAATTATGCTCCTGTGGCAGTCACCTCACGTGGTGTCAATTTGAGGATTAAGAGTGTAGGGGTGGAGTCTTGCTTATCAATCTGGACATAGCCAATGCACCCTCTGTGTGGGCTTGGTCTTCTCTTCTGAGAATTCTGGGAAATCTGGTACTTCCTTCTTGGGAGCTATAGACCCTCTCTCACTCCCTGGGAGACACTCAACTGACAGGGCTCATTCTCTGTGAGACATTCCTGAGGTGAAGCCACATGGACCCACCCTGTTGCAGCCCGGGGTGCTGAGAAGCCATGCAGAGACCCCTTCCAGTGCTGAGATGCTTACAATGCCACTGGATGCAAAGATTTTCTACCCACTGGCTTGTGATCATTCTGCATATGGCATCATTGCATGTGCTTCATGAGTCTGAAGAAGACTTTGTAGATTGCTGTCGGACATGTGGGGAAATATCAGACTTATGGGCCAGATTTTGACAGGACTGGGATATTTTCTTAATATTCAATTACGCTTGTATTAATTGTATATAAACCTATTTCTTAAACACATACGTTTCCATGAATTTGTTTCTCTAGCCTACCCACATAACACAGCTCCTGAGGAACCTTCTTCAACATCTAAAATCCCAAACCAAACCCCTCCCCATTGAGTCAATCCAAATTCATGGTCACCTTTAGGACAAAATAAAATTGCAAGAATGTATCCAAGGCTTCAGTCTTTACAGAAGTAGTCTGCCACATCTTTCTCCAGTGGAGCACCTAGTAGGTTCAAATTGCTGAACCTACTTCAGTTAGTCACTAAGTGCTTAAGCATTGTGAAACCTGGACTCCTCTCCTTCACTGTCCACATAACAGCACTTAAACTCTTCATCTCCTCTCCCAAAACATGTTCTCCGAACTTTCCATGACTTGCTGTCCTCATTGTTTTGTATCTGAAGGCCCAAAGCTAAGAGCTTGGCCCTATCATTGCCCCTTATGCAAGGATTTATCTAGTCCTAACTATATTGTAAAGTATCTACAAGGGAGCCCTTATTCCCTTTCTCTTGCCTTTCAGGTAGTGAAATATTTAAGTTGGTCACAAAGTAGACCAAATTCAGAGAAGAGGAATGCAGCAATAAGGAAATATTGTCTTTGCTTCCATCATGAGAATTCGTTGAAAATTTAAATCACAGTGTGTCATTTAATCCTCACTACAATCCATGTGGTAGATGCTGTTATGTTCATCTTAGAGAGGGTGAGACTAAGCTGTAAATGAAGTATACAATCCCCCACTAAAATGTTTTTTTTTAAAGAGTGAAATAACTTACCTGGAGAGCACACAGTTGTGTAGGAAGCACTTAGGTCTAGATTGAAACCCAGTCTAAAGCCTAAACTCTTAAGTTACACACATATTGTCTTCCAGGGCTGGATGTGGGAGCTATGGATAGCTCAGTAGCACTGTGCCACCACTCCATGGCAACGCCTACTGAAATCAATAACGTGCAATGCTTAAAGCAAAGCGGTCACAGAAACTTGTCTGGTGGATCAATAGTTAGTCTATTTGAATGTGTTCTCCACTCACAGCTTTAGAGAAAAGATAAAAACAAAGTGTGCCTAGCTAATTGACTCTATTTCTAATATAAAGTCTGCTCAGAAAACCAATGGGTTCAGCTTCTGTCATGTTGTCCTTAATTCTTCATAGCTTCTCTAAGGTCATAGCTCATCTGTGGGAAGATGTGTCAATGAAAAATTAAAAGCCGCTGTGCTCTAAAAGGAAAGGGCCTTGCTGGCCTTGAGAGGATATGAAAGAGCAACTGGTTGATCGTGAGAGAGCCTAGATTGCCCCCAGGAAGACATTCTTCCCTGGGGAAGAATAAACAAGGAGGGGTCAGAAAGGGAAAGCAAAACTAAAGGCTGCCAATGCTGTTGCCATGACTGAATATTTTTATTTGAAGATTTTTCTATCTCATCTTTTGGAAGGGATGCATTCCAGGGTGGAATGCATGTTCTCTTCTGTTAAGGCCAGGGGGTGAAATCCATCACCATTGAGTCACTCCTGTGTCTGACAAACCCTTGTGTGTGTCCGAGTAAAACTGAGCCCCATGGGGCTTGCGATGGCCGTTTGTCTGGATATAGACCACCAGACCTTTTTCCTATGTACTTTTTCAATTGAACCTCCAACTTTTTTTTTTTTTTGAACCTCCAACTTTTCAGTTGGCAGCTTACCATGTCATCCCTTCGAACCACTCAGAAACTCTGATGGCCCATGTGCTAGCCTAGGTGGACTAGAGAAACAAATTCATAAACCCTCATATGTGCATAAAAAAGAGTTTTATATACAGAAACAACTGTACATTAAGAAAGCATCTCAACCCAGTCCAGTCCAAGTCAATAAGTCTGATGCTAGCCCATGTGTCTGATAACAATCTAGAAGTCCTCTTCAGACTCATGAAGCACATACAATGACACCAGGACAATCACAGGTCGGTGGGTGCAGAGTCTTGTGTATTCAGTGGCAGTAGAAGCATCTCAGGGCTGGCAGGGGTCTCCCCATACCTCTTCCAGTTTCTAGAGCTCAGGCTCTATCAGCATGCTGCCATGTGCCTTGTCAGCTACCATGCCAGGGAGTGACATTGGGCCTTGTCAGTGAGGGTCTCCAAGGGACTGAGGAGTGAGTCTTTCACCTCCAAGAAGAAATTACCACATTTCCCAGAATTCTCAGAGGAGAAAGTCATGCCCACACAGAGGTCCCAATGGGTAGCTCCAGATTGACAGGCTAGACTCCACCCCTACACTCTTAATCCTCAAAGTGACACCATATTAGGTGACTGCCACGTCTAAGGGCCAGAAACGTGGAGGACAAGTAGAATATGCTTGAAAAGGGAGCCCTGGAACATTGGTTGAGGCTTCTATGCATCATTTCTGTGATCAATGTCCACAGAACAGTTTTGCAGCTTGGATCAAGTTTAGAGGCCAAAGTCTTGGGTGAAATTGGCAGGGTCTGAGCTTTTCCTCATATCCAAATCCTTGCTGTCTGGCACAGAAGCAGAGACTCCTTTAAAGTTGAATGTGTCCTCCAAGTTAATTCCATTAAACTTTCAGTGACCTTCTCTGGGTAGATTCATTAAGAACAATGTTGCTGCACTGCTAGTCCTCCTGTACCATGAAAACTTGCTTTGGAAAACAGAATATTTTTCATGTTCTAGAATGTCAGAAGATCAGTCTGTCAGAGAGCTCATTTGACAAGGGCCTGGACAAAGAAGAAAGGAAACCCGTCACAGTGTGTTTTCTCCTGTGCTGGAACAAAACATGCAAGTGATGTACACTATCTATTAGTTTACTTATATGATTTATATATTAAGCGTCATCAATTAAGTTGGTCCCATTAGGTCGAGTTCAAAGGACAAATTTAAGAGAAGACACTATAAAGACAATATAAAAGAGAGAAAGTTACTGATTGTGTTTATAAAATGAAATCAAAAGAAAAATGTTTTTCAAAAGGTTGGAAATGGTGACTGTTAGATTCTTCTCCCACTCAGAAGCTGTTTGTTTTCATTTATTCAGCCTTGATGGCACAATGAGTTGCCTGTTGGGTTGCTAACTACAAGGCCAGCAATTCGAAACTACCAGCCATTCCAAGGAAGAAAGAAGAGGCTTTCAACTGTAGTAAAGATTCCCAGCATCTAAACAATCATAGGGGCTGCCCTCCTCCCTCCTGCAGACTTGCTCTTTGTTGGAGTTGAATGGATGGCAGTGCGCCGAGTGTTTCCGTTTCTTGTTCAAAAGCTCTTTCTTTGTTTTTCTTTCCAATCTATTACTGTTCTCTTCCATTTCTCTCTGTTCACATGATCTTATGCTCTTCAGGTTTACTGGTGATTCAGAAAGAATTTTCACATGTAAACTTTTCTTTCTGGTTCTAATTCCTATTGAAATCCTCTTAGAACTTCAACAATAGTGTAATTGCAGTTTATTGTTGTTCTTACGTATAATTCCAAATGGTAGCTATCTCCCCAAAAATCTTATCCCTGCTTAAAATATTAATTTTTTAAGGCTGAGAAAAATCAAATTCCAGAAATCATTCTTTCTGTCACATAATTTGATCAATTTGTCTTTGAATGTAAATCTGTTGGAATTTTTCTGCAAGGGCCCCCTTGGCTCTCCCTCTGCTCCCCTCCGAAGCATTCCCTTTTCATGAGAAATTGTTGAAAAATGAAATGGATATAATATGGGCTTCTTAAGACCATTTTCTTGCTTCTAGCATTTCTGAAAATATTACTATCAATGTGATATTATTTTTATTTTAGGGTTTCTCTGGATTTCCATAGACTTCCAGCCAGCTAAATCCAAGAAAAAATCATTGGCATAAATAAAAGTTGTAGGTGGGCTGAGCCCCGGTGGCCCTAAGTGGTTGAGTGCGGGACTGTGACCCGTGGGCTTGGCAGTTCAAACCCAGCGGCGGTTCTCAGGAGCAGCACTGGGTAGCACCCACGACCACCAGGGGCAGTGATGTGCCCCCCCCCCCCGAAAAAATAAAATAAAAGTTGTATGTGATTCATGATGAGTTACTGTCATTCCCTTTTAATAAAAATAAGGAATTGGGGGCTGAGCCCCGGTGGCATAGTGGTTGTGCGGCCCACTAGGATGGAGGTTCAATTCCAGCTCACAGGAGCAAAGGCTGAACCCCCTACTCCCACCACCTGAGGGCAGTAATGCCTAAAAAAATAAAATAAAATAAATAAGGAATTGGTAAATGATCTTTGTTATTGGGTGAAAACTAAAAGTACAGTTATTTGATGTTCCCGTTACCTTGAATTTCTTCAGGTTTTATTTGATTTGGTTGTGGATCCTGTCTCCTCAGAAATAACACAGTCAGAGCAGCATAATCAGATGGGGGTGGGGAAGGATTCGTTTGTAAGTTTAATGGCATCAGCAGAACTTTTCTTAACTGTACTTTCAAATTTCAAAAGAAAATCAGGTTTTCTTCTAGCAATGCTCTCATGAATGTACATATTATTCTGTGCAATAGTCAGATGAGACTGCATCTGTTTGGTTTCAGGGAGAAGGAAAGATTATTGTGTTTCATAACTACTCTCAACAGAGTGAAAGTAGAAAATACTAGAAAGTGTCCTGATTTATCTTTCGCTTGTATCTCTCTTCAAATTCCGTGTGTCTCTGTGTGTGTGTACTTCTCTTTTCTTCTTGAGAGTAAGACAAATTTTGTTTATCATCTTTGCCTCAGGTTAGATTCCATTGGAAAGGAAATAATATGTGGGGGAGCTGATAAGCACAGAAATTCAATATACAAAAAAAATGACTTCCAACTTTTCCAATATAAAAAAGTCACTAGTAGGTTTGAAAGGAGGTTTATTTTGCTGCTGTGTGGATACTCACTTAGTATTTTAAGCAGTGCCCACATTTAACTTCAGTTGTCATGGCATGGTGAAGATCATGAGTCCAATCCTTGGTTTGGAGCTGAGCCAGTCCTTGGTTTCCCACTTGCCCAGCCTTACTGCCAGCCATTAAGCAGCCCATTCTCCTTCAGTCATACCTACCCAAGATTGAGTCAGAACTCACACGTCAGGTGGACACCATCTTTCAGACCAGTAGCCCATGCAGCATTTCAGGGCTCTTAGACACCCAAAAGTTCCATGTTGGAAGGACTTCTTCTGCCCCTTTGGGTTTATGAATCAGTTCACAGAATACAGCTTACCTATTGAAGCTGCCTTACAACCAAAAAGGATAAAAAGAACCTCAAAAGATGGGATCTGGGAGATGGGTAGGGCATCCACGCCTTCTGGGTGACAGCCTCATGCACCCTATGACTTCCTTCCATTCATACCAGCCAGTCCCACCTCTCTTTGAGTCTTATAATTCTCTAGAACACCCCATAAAGCTCACAGGAGGTACCCTACTTGCAATAACAGCTTTAATATAACCAAAGAGATAGAAACTAACAGACACATAGCATGAGGGCTAGGGGTGGAAGAGCCACAACTCAGAGCTTTCACGTGCCCTATCTGACGCATGGTCACCCTTCAGAAAGCTCCAGTTGAGCCTTAGGGTTTAGGAATCTTATTAGCCTCACCACATGCTATGAGAGATCATATCAGACTTCAAGAGACTGAATCAGCATTGGGTCACCTTTTGATCTGATTTAGTCTTCTCAGTGGCCAGTCATTTGTTGGGGTGTTGATATAGTGAGAAGGGCAAAGCACAAAAGGCAAATTGCTTTCTGGGAGGCATGTCCACCTTGTTAAAATTGAAGGGGAGTGAAAAAGAGGAAGACCCTTGGATTGATGGATTGATGCATGGATTGATATGTGTCAGGACCAACTCAGTAGTGTCTGACAACAGCAACAACAACAATAACAAAGACTCAACACCTGACATTTATTCAACAGACGTTTTCTGTTTGCCAGCTATAGATGAAGCGTGTTAATGGGCTCGGGGTATAAATAAAAATTGATAAGTTAAAGTAGGTTGCATCAGGACAATGGGAAGATATAAAGTCGATCATAATTAGATACTGTTTCCTTAAGAAAAGGACATTTAAGTTGAAGACTTAGATAAGTAGGTACTAAGCAACATGGAGGTAGAGTACAGGAAGAATGTTCTAGACAGGGCAATGAACTATGCACCGTTTCTGCACTATGAAGAAGATTGGCCTGACAAGGAACCACAAGAAGTATTCAAAATATACCTTCACATAAAATGCATCTGTAACTGTGAGAAGGAAAAGAGAGAAAATTGGCCATAGTAGTTATCATAATATAATTACAAAATAAATTCTGGCTTCTGTTATTGTTATTCTATTGCAAGACATTGCCTCCCAACTCTCAAAGCAATTGCATCCAGCTTCTGAGAACTTCAAGGAAGACAGGACTTTCCCCGCTTCCCTTAGGCAGGATCTCCTTTCCACAAACATTCTCAAAGACAACCTGCAATTACAGCAGGTCTGTGACCTGAGGAAGAGTGTCGCTCAAAGATGGTGGAAGCAGCAGGCAAGAAATCAAAATCCCCAAGGATTGAACCTGGGTGGTGTAGGGGTTGTGTGAGGGACTGCGGGCCACAGGGCTGGCGGTTCAAATTCAGCAGCAGCTCTCCAAGAGCTAGGCTGGGCCTCCCACTCCCACCAGGGGGCAGTGGTGTCCACACACACACAAAAAGAGAAATCAAAACACCTACTGCACTGGGTAAATCTACCGCAAAAGATCTCTTTGAAGGGTTGAAGAGCAAGGATCTTACTTTGGCCTGGACCCACGCCAGGCCATTTTCAATTGTCTCTTATACATGTGGAAAGTGGACGCTGATTAAGGAAGACTGAAGAAAAACTGAGGCCTTTGAACTAGGGTGCTGGCAAAGAAGATTGAAAGCACCATGCACTGCGGAAAGAACAGACAAATCTCCTTTGGATGAAGCACAGTCAAAAGGCTCCTAACATGGAGAGACCTCATCTTACAAACGTTGGACATATTATCAGGAGAAGCCAGTCCCTGGAAAAGGACATCATTCATGGTAAAATAGCAGGGCCACAAGAAAGTGAGCGACCCTGGAGCAGATGGAGTGACACTGTGGTCGCACTAAAGGCGTGAAACTCAGCAAAGATGATGAGGAGGTTGCAGGACTCGGCCATGTTTCATTTTGCCATACATTCAGTCTCTCTGATGGGAAACCAATGCAAGGACACTGAGCAACAGCAATATATGAGGGTGTATATTTTGTACATAAGTGGTTTTTAAATTAGTATTGTTATAACAGCATCAGAATCTTTAGTAAACAAAAATATCAAAGTGAAGTTATTGTTTCTTGACTTCTCTTCACGTTTCCATCTCTGCAATCCTTCTCTGAAGAATTCTGCACCTTTTTTATTTACACCATATTTTAAAAAGCAGTTTGGCATTGATCAGGGACTCAAATCATGTTCTTTTTCAATAGTCTTTGAGTTTGGAATACAAAAAGAAATCTGAAGGGCTGGCCTTAGGATCATAAAGTGAATGGGGTAAGGTTTCCCATAAGACCACGTTTGTTAGTCCTGAACAATTCTCAGAAGACAACTTTTGTTGATCCCTAAGAAGGAGCAGGTATGTTGTCAAGATGGCAGGGAAAAATTCCTCCACACACCTCACCTCAGCATTTTCTCACTGATGCAGTTTTCAATCATCTTAAAGCTTCATAATAAGTCCCTGTGATTTGGCTGCTATCCTTTGAGAAAAATCTCTTGAGTTTATTCCCTTAGAAAATTAAAGCAACAATAAACCCAGCCATCTTCTCTGCCTTGTATTTTACCTGCCAGCAGATCCCCAAGGAAACCAATGCCCTGAGTAAACTATCATCTCTGGGCCATCTTTGGTAAACCTAAGGTGTGCTGTCAGTTACAATATATTCTGTAACATCCTCCTCGAGAGCTCCCATCTTGCTTTAAAGACTGATGGAAATATTGGCTCTGTGAACTGGCTGCTCTTTGTGCAGTGCTTTGAGAACCAATCTTTTATTCTGAACAGAATTGAGATAAGTGCATGATAGAGAACTTTCAGTTTTTTATTGATTTCAGAGAAATATTTCAACCCAGTTTATTTGGAATAAACATATGCATTACTTGCTTTCCTTGTATGTGTGTGTGTGGTTGTGTTTCTCTAGAGAACCTGGCCTGACACAGACAAATACCAACAATCATGAGGATGGCAGAAGACCGGGTGCTTCTCATTCTCTCATACGAAAGACTGCCCTGAGATAACAGCTCACTCCCCAGTATCACTAAAGAAACTCAGGAAAAAACAGCTTTGAAATGAAAGTTAGGTGCTCTAATGAAACTGTGAAGTTTGAAATGACTATTGGACCTTCACATGAAGGTGTAAAGAATAGATTGTGCATGGGAGGCTGAGCCTTACAGTTGGAGATAGAAACATTATAGTTATCTCTATGTAGACAGCTCATGAAACCATAGGCATCACCAAAGTCAGGACAGAAGAGAAGAGGGGCTCCCTTGCCCATCAGTACAGGGGCTTCCTGAGGCTATCTCACTGGTTCATACACCATCCTGCCCTTGCCCTCCGATTTCCAATCCAATAACCAGAGCACGAGCAATGAGGCATCCCTTGCCCAGGGCTGGAGGAAGCGAGGAGTAGCACCCTTTCTTGTCCTTTGCTCTTAATTCTTGCTCTAACATTGCTGGCAGGTAAGGAGAGATCTTTCATCTGTTTCATAACAGATTCTCAAATAGAATATATGATTCAGGAAGACTTCCTGGGGCAAAATAGAGAATAATTCTGAGATTCCAGTTCAATGTTTCTGCCATTGAATCTCACATGTGCCCCTGCTGAGATAAAGCTCTGAATGGCCTTCATTTTCCTTTTGGAATATTTATGACACCAAGAACAGCAATGATTCTAACCTCTTTAAGTAAATCCCAGACATCCACGTTTGACATTCCAGGACTCCGAGGACTCAGTTGCCACAAAGTCCCATACACCAATCTTACAATCATATCTGAAAATGCCACTTCAACACCAAGGTTTTCAAGGACCCAGCAGATCCTTCTATCAGTCGACAAGCATTGATTGTGAGCTCTTAGGGAGCCTGGTACTAGATGAAGCTGCTTTTGTGAGCAAGTGAGTGGGCTCTCGGCCATGAAAATAGAAATTTAATCAGTTGTTCACCCAAGCATTTCCCTCTAGCTTTTCCAAGATGCTTTTTTGTGAATGACTAACAGAACAGCGGCTGCGAAGGCAGCTTGCAAATCCCAGCCGGAGGCCCCCAGAGGAGAGATGACTAGATGACTCATCCCCATCTGACGTCAAAGCCCCAGCTCCTGTCAGAAGGGTAGGAAGCAAATGGTAATGGCCTGGATGTAATGACCCAAATGCCCTCCTGCATCCTGCGTGCTTCCTCCTCCCCCGCCTGGAATAGATGATTTCAACTCTAAGGAAGTTGAAGCTGTGAAAACTCCAATTTCAGTGTCAAGTTGACTGGGAAACTAGAAAGCAGAGTCTCTTCCTGTCAAGAACAGCACATCTTTGTTGTGAGTTCTCTCCCTCTGGAAAACAGTGAAGGCTTTCCATCCCTTTCTCTGGTATGTTTTATATCAATTTGTTAATGTTAGCTGCAGTCAAGTGATGGCCACTCCATGCACCCTAAAACAGAACACGACCTGATCGGGAGTCACCTGCCTTTCTTCGTAGCCCATCTTAGTCTGCTGCTCCATCAGAGCAGAACACAAACCTCCGCTGACTGTTGGGTCTTGGCTGTACTTGAGGTGCACTGACTGGGAATTGAACCCAAGTCGTGAGCATGGAAGGTACAAATTCCACCATTGAATGCATGACTCATGATGAAATCTTAGCTGGGATCATTCCCCATTGTTCTTCACATCATGATTCTCAAGGACATTTCAAAGTTATAAAGAGCACTGTTCCACTGTTCACACTAATACTCCTTCAAAAGGGCTAGGAAGACATAGGACTTACCCTAACGAAGGCTGTAGAATCCTTGTGCACAGAATCAAAATTTGGCAGTTCCACAGTTGCATCCCCTGAGTGTTTGTCCAGGACTCTCCCACCTAAGCATGTCCTGTTGAATTCCCCTGTGCTGTGCATCCAGTCCCATTCTAAGTCCGCCCCTTCTGTTCATCTACTCTGGTTTTTGTTGCTTCAATAGGTCAAACCTATATGGTTTACAACCACTAATGGCTGCCTTTGAATGCCTACATTAAGCCACAGATTTGGCTAAGATGGCACCCACTGACCACTTATTTCTTTGAATTTATGTTTACTAAGGACCTTTGCCACTCCAGTAGGCATTGGGTCTTTGTTTTCTTTCTTTCTCTCCTCCTCCTCCTTCACTTCCTCCTCCACTCCCTCCCCCTTCGTCCTTGATGCATTAGCTATTGAACTTTATTCACAATTGACTGTGTGGGCAGCTTTTGAGGAAGGCAAACTGACCACCACTTTCATTATAGTTTTTGCATCTTTAATCACTCAGAGTGGTTAAGCCACAATGTCTTTTGTTTGTTTGTTTGTTTGGGGCATCACTGCCCTGGTGGGAATAGGAAGCCCAGCCTTGCTCCTGGAGAGCTGCTGCTGGATTTGAACTGTCAACCCTGTGGGCTGCAGTCCCGCACACAACCACTAGGCCACCAGGGCTTAGCCAAGTCACAATGTCTTCCAATCGAGATTCACCCTCTGAGTATGTGTTGGGGTAAGTTGAAATTAAAAATCCCAAATCACTTGCCATTGAGCCCGTTTTGCCTCACGTATATCCATCCGGTGTGTGTCAAGTAAATATTAGCTGATTTTTCAGGGATAGATCATAAGGTCTTTGGCATAGTGGGCTACACATTGGGTGGCTCACCACAAGGTCAGCAAGACTTCTGGACTTACCTTCAATGCTATTGCTATGGAAACCTTGCCCTAATCAGTTTGATGCTAGTACTCTTCCAGCTCAGTCATTACTGTTGACCTGGGAGAGACTACCTTTAGTTTCCCATGAGGTGTTTCCATCCCACTGACCATGGGATAGAAAAAAAAAAAAGAAGGGGTGGTGGTGGAAGAGAGACAGAATTGTGTAATTTAGGAAACAAATTAGATGAAAGAAATGAGAAGAACTTGTCCAACCAAATAAATCGACTGCCATTAAGTCCATTTGGGATTCACAGCAACTCTGTAGGCCAGAGTGGAACTGCCTCGCAGGGTTTCCACGGTGGTAAATCTCAGCAGAGGCACACACTGTCACGCCTTTCTCCTAGAGCACTGGGTCAGTTAGAACTGCAGAGGGTTCCGTTGGTGACGTAGCAGGTGAGGAGTTTAGCCATTGTGCTATCAGGGTTCCTCACACAAGTCGAATATGTAAGATAAATGTGGACCTGGCAGATTTACACTCCTCTTGTATCTTGCTAGTCTCTGAGAATCTTTGGGAGAAAGCTAGGAATTCCTGAATGGAACCCATGTGAAACCCTTGCTTTCTAACAGAAAGGTGAGTTGTTCAAATCCACAAGGACATTTCAGAAGAAAGCCTGGGCCTCCTACTTCAAGAATAGATGTGATTAAAACCCTATGGAACACAGTTCTACTTTGACATATGGAGAACATTGATGATGTTTTAAGGATGGCTTAGTGAAGACTTAGAACAAAAATTTATAATTATGTATTTTTAAAGCAATCATTACATTTCTTGAATCCCTAATGCATATCAAGTATTAATCAAAAGATGCAAAGATCATGAGATACTCCCAATGGGTTACTCCCAATGACTAATTTTTTTCTGAAAGAGATGGTCAAGGGCAGCGGGGTCAAAAAAAAGAAAGACAGAGATGGTCAAGTAGAAACAACAACAACAACAAAAAGGTAAATTTCAATCTAACCGATGAGTGGTATGATGGAGTAGAGAATTAAGAGATGTGGGATGGCAGTGTTTGTTGTTGCTGCTGTTGTCAGGTGCTGTCACGTCAGTCCTGACTCAGAAACGCTGCCCCATTCTGTGCCAGCCTCAAATTGAGCCCATCCTTGCAGTCACTGTGTCAAACAATCTTGCTGTGAGGTCTCCTTTTCTCCTGCTGCCCCATTACTTTACCAAACAAGATGTCCTTCTCCAAGGACTGGTCTCTTCTGACAACATGTTTAAGCACATGAGACAACGTCTCCCCAAAGAGTATTCTAACTGTACTTCTTCCAAGAGAGATTTGTTGGTTCTTTTGGCAGTCCATGGTACATTCCATATTCTTCAACAGCTTTACATTTCAGACATATAAATCCTCCTCTGGTTTTCCAACTTTCACATGTGTGTGAGGCAATTGAAAATACTGAAATCTGGACAAGATGCTCCTTAGTCCTCAAAGTAAAATCCTTGCTTTTTAACATTTTACAGATGACTTGTAAAGCAGACTTACCCGATGTAATGGCTCACTTGATCTCTTAATTGCTGCTTCCAGGAGCATTGGTTATAAACCTAAGCAAAGACATGATCTTTGATCACTTAATTTTTTTCTCCATTATTCATGATGCTACCCTTTGGTGCAGTGGTAAGATTTTTGGTCTTCTTTACATTGACTTGTTATCCAGATACAAGCTGTAAGCATTGATCTTCACCAACAAGTAAGTACTTCAAGCCCTCCTCACTTTTAAAGAAGCAAAGTTGTGCCATCTGCATCTCACAGCTTGTTCATTATCTTTCCTCCAATCCTGATGCCCCATTCTTCTTTATATAATCCAGCTTCTCTGACTTCTCTGATTATTTGCTCATTCTGTACACTATATGAAAGGAATCAGAAAAATCCTGGAGGAGTCACTAAATGAATTCTTTTGAGATTGGCTTGAAGCTAGTGTTGGCATTATCATTCAAATCTGCTTATTATTATGGGATAATGGGTGAAGTTCATTTTCTTCTTTATCCTTTTTTCCCCTTTGCCTGTATTTTTCAAAAGCTCTCTAATACACTTGCATTTGCTATATAATTTTTAAACTCTTATTAAGAAACCTTCTCGAACCAAATTCATATTCCAGTCAAGCAATAAACAATCCTTAATTCTTAGGTAGTCCCCCAAGCTGGGTGTAATTGGTGTGGTAATAATAATAATGCTTCTGATGTTGATAATCTGGTTTCACCACTTATTAGTTGGCTGCACGGTCTTGAGTTCTCTGTCCCTGCTTCCTCTCACATAAAGTGGAAATGATAAGAATACCTAATTACAAGACTGTTGTCAGACTAGCTGAATTAAAAAATGTAGAGCCCTTAGCACAAAGCCCAGTATAGGATAAGACCTCAAAAAATAGTGGCTATTATAATATTGTTAATGAAAAATAATAATAACAAACTACCAGCATCTATTGAGCACTCATTAGATGCCAGGAACTATGCTAAGCCTTTCAATAGATTACATCATTTGCTCTTTTCAGCCAGATGTAACTAATGAGGATGAGCTTTTAATTCTGTCTCACTTATCCACATTCACAGTCTTGCATCAGAAACGTAGTGTGTGCACAGGTATGAATAATTCATCACCCCATTAACTACTCGTTCCTGCACTTCTTTTGGAACCTTTCACCTAGAAAACAATGGCACAGATTACATCTTGACACAGTGAGCTTGATCCTTTTCCCAAAATTGGACAAAAGCTTTAGACTCTTCAAAGGTAACACAATCTTGCCTTTAAAATCTTACCCTTTGGAATCGAGGCTGTCCTTCATTTGTAATCTTACTATCAAGTGACCTAATTACTGTGCTGGATGCTATTTCCACTCTTTTAATGAGGTTCAGTCTCTCATTTAAAAGCAAAGATGGCAGAAAATAAAAAGAAAGGTGCAAGCAGTTGTTTTTATTATATTCTGCATTGGCAACCACAAGTAGGTGTGCTTTTGCATAATATTTTATTATGTTCTTCGGTGAAGGTTTATTCAGGTGGTCAGATTTTCATTTAACAATTTCAACACAACTTGTTCAGTGGCATTGGTTACATTTTTTATTCCAAAAGCAAGAAGATAATGAAAAATAGAACAAATTAAGAGTGGCATAAAAGGGAAAACAATGATAAGATGTTAAATTTTAACTTAGCTATATCTGCTATAATTCACTTTCTGATATAGTCTGTGGGCAGGACTTTTCCCATCTCTGGTCAGTGGTCTGAGGGTATTCAATGAAGGCTTTTTCCCTGTGTAGTCTCTGAAAATGAAGTCTGGGCTTTCACTGTCATCCACACCCTTCTGTAAACAAGGTTCTCAGAATTTAAGTTCTAATACATTTCCCTCCTCAGATCTTGGATTTTTATCTAAAATTCTTATATCACACAGGTTGGTATGCCTCTTCCAGGTAGACTTAGCTGTCACCTCACACAAATGGCTGCTTATTTGAAGACAAGCTTTTAAGACCTCAGACACTTTTCTTTCTGATAGCCAGGCACTCTCTGGTTTCTTTGCCTTCTTATAGCACCCTTTCTTCAATGATCTGTTCATATGGGAATATATTGAATGGGGCTACGTTATAAGAATTGATTGTTCTTAGGGATTACAGTTGAATTCATTCTTTTCTTTTTTGGGGGGGGCGGTAATCACTGCCCTCTGGTGGTCATGGGAGCTACCCAGACTTGCTCCTGGAGAGCAGCTGCTGGATTTGAACTGCCAGGCCTGTGGGCCCCAGTCCTGCACTCAACCACATATGCCACTGGGGCTCAGCCTGAATTCATTCTTCTACCGAAGGTATATGTATAGATCCTCGTCCACTTTTGTAGCAACTTTATCAGTTTATTGACCTATAGAACCCTGTATATGTCCTCTTTGGGGCTTTAGTAATCGAATCACAGTATTATTAAACTAAATTCTATTATAGAACTTAGAATCTTGGGGGGGGGTTTGAAAAGAATGTTGTTTAAATAGGGAAACTATTGGTATATGGGAAAGACATAGAAAAAATTATGTGATATTTCTCATTATACATCTTGAAAACTTAAGTGAATCCTATTTAAGGAAACAATGAGGGTCAGACACAGGGCACAAAGTTCAATTATACTCGTCCACTATGGCAGTCCTATGCCTACAAAGCTAAGACTTGTCTTTAGAAAGCTAAGAAAATATGAAAGTGTCTATTGCATGGCAGTCTGAATTTTCCTATTGTTCGGCAGCTTCAAAAGGATGAGGTCTGAACCAAAGTCCAATTCATGATCTTAGCATAGCAGTCTTCCTCGTCTTCTCTCCCTGGGGCATTGCCGGTTTAAGTACAGAGGGGTAGATTGATTTCTTTACTCTGCAACAGGTGTGCTTGAGGTCAAATTTGATTCACTTTTAGTGGATACTCAGACTCCAATCTTTCTGGTGAGGCTTAGGTAGTTCGTTGTATGCCTTGAAAAGACAAAATCTAGAAAGTCCAGGTAGTCTATTATATGGATCCTTGGGTCATACGCACTGTAAAAAAAAAAAATTTTGGTTAAGCACGCATAACTAGCCATATAGCACTGCGTAAATTCTCACCCTTGGCTGTCCATAAAACAATGACAAGCATTTTCTCCAAGGGCAAGCTGCCCTTCCAGGAAGGAGTGCTTTTTAACTTTAAAGAAGGCTGTTTTCTTGCTGTTACAGGTGTCATTGACGTGATTCTGACTCATGGTGCCCCCATGTGACAGAAGAGAATGAAAACCATAGGGTTTTCAAAGTTGTAATATTTATAAAAGTAGATTTCCAGGTCTTCCTCCCCAGCAGCCTAGGTGTGTGGAGGAGGAGGGAAGGAGGGGGAAAGAGGGAGGGGCAGGGTTTGAACTGCCAAGTTCTCTGTTGACAATGAAATTTTTAATAAAATGGCCTAGCTCCTGGTTCATCCAGATAAAGATCAGATTAAAAAATGTCAGTATAAGAGAGACAAATCGAAATGTAAGACAGATGGAAAACAAGAGATAAGCTTTTGGAAACATTGGCTATAAATTGCCTAAGGCTCTTGGCACTGTTTTCAGTTTTCCAAACCCATCACAAGTTCAGTAACTTTGAGAAGCCTTGTATAACTTATGCACAGACTTCTGGGAGTCTTTGATGGGTATAATTCACACATACAAACTGGTCAGTCTCATTTTTCTATGTCATTTACTCTCCTAGGACAATTTTAAATCATTTATGGGCAGACAGCTCACCCAACAAAAAGTGAAATTATGAGTGTTCATGAAACAGATCAAATGCAAGCAAAATACATGAGCCTAAGGACATCTTATTCTCCTTTTTTGGTCATTTTTCCTCTGTTTATTTCCTCCCTTAACACAATAGCAAAAGCTAGTCATCCTAGAATGGGATGAATAAATATACATGACATCAGAAAATATCTAGCGATGATGGTACCAGGCTTTCGTGCTGCATTCTTAGGATCAAATGATGACTGAGTCAGAGACCCTGATCTCCGGTACTGGAAGGGTTATTGTAAAGTGCCTTCAAGCTTATTCCAACTCACAGGAACCCTGTGTACAATAGAAGGAAACACTGGCCAGTCCTGCGCCATCTTTTCAATTATCACGTTGGAGCCTGCCGGTTGCAGCCACTATGTCAGTCCATCCCTTTGAAGCCTTTTTCTTTTTTGATGGCCTTCTCCTTTACCAACCATAAAAATACATGAGTGTGCCTCGGTGGTTTAAATAGTGAAAGCACGTGGCGACTAACTGAAGGGTTAGAGGTTCCAGTCCCTCCAGAGACACTTTAGACTTTTTAGACTTCTGAAAGGTCAGTCATGGAAAAACCTACAAGCACACATGGAGTTACCCGGAGTCAGGTTTGACTTGATGGCAACTGTTTGAATGTGTCAAGATAGGGAAGTACTAAGGTGTTAGTCCAGGTAGAGGAGAGAAACAATTCATAGATACTCATTGCACAGTGAGAAAACATCGCAGACCAAGTCCGTAAGTCCAATAATAGCCCACATGTCTGACACTAACCTATAGCATCCACTGCAAACTCACGAAACATCCTGCTGAATGCAGGAAGATCACAGGAAAGGGGGGAAGTCTTATAGATCCAGTGGCATGGTAAGCATCTCAGTGCTGGCAGGGGTCTCCATGTGACTTCTTCAGGTTCAGCGTTCTAGCTACATCGTGGTAGGTCCATGGGGCTTCTCCTCAGGGATGTTGCAGAGAGGAAACCTTGTCAGTAAAGAGTCACCAAGGAAATGAAACGGTGGGAGAGACTCTCATTTCAATCAAGGAGGAAATACCAGAGTTTTCCCAGAATCCTCAGAGAAAGGCCACGCCCACAGAGGCCTCATTGGCTATGACCTTGTTGACAGACTAGACTCCACCCCTTTGCTCTTAGTCCTCTCAAATTGACACCATGCTATATAACTACCACAAGTAGGTAGTGGGAAAGATACAAACCTGTGTATTGATAGGACATAGGAGAAATCAGAGAAGGCCCCCTGAAAAAAGTAACATTTATACTACTGAAAACAAAATCTAATCAGCCATTCTTATATTCAACAAATACTCATACTAAATCAACATGCTTATAGACCTCAGAAATACAGTGATAAATATGACAAAATCTATGCCTTGATGTAGCATATGAGAAACTGGCAATAACTACATAAATTAAAAGTAAATATACATTCCAACTTTAAGTGATGATGATAGCTACGCAAAGAAAAATAAAACAAAGAAACAGAAAATGATCAAATGATCAGAAAAATCCACTTTGAGAAGAATATATTCAAACATATACATAAATAAAATAAGAATAAAGAAGTGCCACCATCTGATATTTATCATGAAGTATGTCATATACAGAAAATAATCATGAATTTCTGTGACATACCAACAGTAAGCTTTGATTGCTCACATGTATGTTTAAAGGGTAGGCTCATGACTCTGCTGATCTTGACTGGCTCACTCACATGAGAGGGGTGAAAGCCAACAAGGCTACAGTAGAAGACATAGGAAGTTGGTGTATGGGAAAATCTGAACTTGATTCATGTTGTGATGGGAACCTTTTGGAAGCTTCTGAGGAAGGCAGTGGTGTGAACTAGTGGATATTTGAAGAAGAACACTCTGCTACAGAACAGACTGATTACAGGGAGGCAGGAATAAAAATGATCAGCTAAAATGCCATGATTGCATCGTAAATTGGAAGGTTAGTCTAGGGTAGTAAAGCATAGGAGAAAAATATAGTCAAATTTAGAAAACAAACAAGAGGGTTTTTAAAAGCCTAATATTTTGAAGATACAGATATTAAGTTTTAGGAATGAACTGGAGATGGTTGTGAGCAAAGAGAAGTGTTGGGAGGTTTCTGAGAGATGAAGCATGAAGAAAAACAAACTAAGGTCTTTTACTGTGGGAGAAATGTTTGAGGAAGGAAAAGGTGGGAAGAAATCAAGAGTATATTTAAATGTGTGAAATTTCAAGTGACTGTTCAAGGCCTAAATCTGTGAGTCAAACTATAAACATATTACTGTTATAGCTTATGGTGCATGACACTGAGGTCTTGTGGTTGCTTGTTATGCATACTGCTAAGAAATATTCAGCATGGCATGATAAATCGAGTTGGAAATTTAAACCTAGAGTAAGGGGGGAAATTAGGACTGGAAACATAAATTTCAGAGTCATTATTTAAAGCCATGAGAGTGGATGAGATCACCTAGCTACCAACAAAAGCTAAAGAAGGAAAGAGGAAATGCGTAAGAAGCAAATTCTGAAGCATTTCAACATCTGAGGTTGGGAAGAAGGAGAATAGACAGAAAAGAAATTGCCAGTGATGTCAGATAAACAGAAAAATATGGTCTCTGAAACTGAGAAAAGAACGTTTCTAGATGGATGGAGGACACCCACTCATTAATAGACCTGGTTGGATGCCAAAGAATGGATAGTTATACAAAATCTTTCTCCCGCAGAGCTGCCAGTAGATTCAAACCACTAACCTTTAGGTTATCAACCCAAACTGTAACTCAATAGCCAGCAAGACTCCTTAATTATATCACTAAACTGTCATTGGCCAAATCACTTCAACACATGACTCAGGCAAGCTGACATCTAACCTTAACCATCATAGTCAGTGTTACTCTCCTCCCCCATCTCAGTGCTTGTTACTTCCCCAAATAGTTGAACAGCAGGTCTTTTACTATTGTTGAAAAGGCAAAATGTTGAATCAGGAGAGTAAAGAAATGAGGAACAAATGTATTCAACCACCACTTGTCTGTGGTTCTTCCTATTATTGTGGTTTACATGTTGATGTGATTCTGGAAGCTATGTTGTTGCTGCTGCTGCTGTTGTTGTTAGGCACCCTTGAGTGGGGTGCCAACCCATAGTGACCTTTTGCACAACAGAATGAAACACTGCCTGGTCCTGCACCAACCTCTCTATGTTTGAGCTCATCGTTGCAGCCACAGTGTCAATTCACCTGAACGAGGGGCTTCCTCATTTTCACTGTACCTCTACCTCACCAAATACGATGTCCTTCTCCAGGGACTGGTCTCTTCTGACAACATGTGCAAAGTAAGATAAAGTCTCACCATCCTCATCTCTAAAGAACACTCTGCCTGTGCTTCTTCCAACACAGACTTGTTTGTCCTTTGGTAGTCTGTGATTCTTTCAAGATTCTCTTCCAGCACGACAATTCAAATGCATTGATCCTGGCTTTGTCTTCCTTATTCAATATCCAACTTTCATATGCATAGGAATCAGTTGAAAATACTATGGCTTAGGGGAGGCACACCTTAATTTTAAAAGTAATATCCTAGCATTTCAATATTCTAAAGAGTCTTGTACAGCAGATTTACCTACTGCAACCCGTTGTTTGCTCTCGAGTGCTGTTTCCATGAGCCTTGATTGTGGATCCAGGCAAGACTAAATCTTTGACATCAACCTTTTCTCCATTTATCACGATGATATCTATTGGTCTTGAGTCAGAATCCATACTGAAGGCTGCAATCCTTGATCTTCATCAGCAAGTGCTTTTAGAAGCCAAGGTTATGTCATCTGCATATTGCAGATTGTTAATAATCCCTCCTCCAATGCTGATGCCACGTTTTCTTTCACCCAGCCAGCTTCTCTGATTATTTTCTCAACATACAGATTAAATAAATAGGGAGACAGGATACAACCCTGTCATATAGCTTTACTGTTCTTAAACTGTGCAATATCTCCTTGTTACAGTCAAGCAACTGCTTCTTGATCCATGAACAAATTTTGGCACAAGTACAATGAAGTGTTCAGGAATTTCCATTCTTCTCCTATTCATAGCTTATTATAATCCACACTATCAAATGCCTTGGCAAAGTCAATAAAACACAAGTAGATATCTTTCGCTTATTCTCTGCTTTCACACACGAGCCAGTTGACATCAGCATTGATCTCCTTTGTACTCTGTCCTCTTCCAAATCTGGCCTAAACCTCTGGCAGCTCCCTGCTATACAATGCTATTGCAACTGTTGTTGGATGATCGTCCATAAAATTTTACTTGCATTTAATATAAATGATATTGTTCAATAATTTGAGCATTCTATTGGGTCACCTTGCTTTGTAATGGGTACAAATATGGTTCTCTTCCAGTCAATCGAATAAGTAGCTGTCTTCCAAATTTTCTGGGATAGGTCAGGAAGTGCTCCCAGTGCTTCATCAGATTGTTGAAACATTTCCATTGGCATTCTGTTAATTGCCTAAACTTTGATTTTGTCTAATGCCTTCAGGGCAGCTTGAACTTCTCTTTTAGTACCATTGGTCCTTACTCAGATGCTACCTCATGAAAATATGAAATTTTAACTAGTGACTCTATTCTTTCCATCTTCATTTGAGGTTTCCTGTATTATTCAATATTTTGCTCATAGAATTTTTCAATATTGCAAATGGCGGCTTGAATTGGTTCTAGAATTCTTCAGCTTTAGATATGCTGAGTGTACTTTTCCTTTTTGGTTTTTGAATTCTAAGTCTTTTCAAATTTTGTTTTAATATGTGGCTTTGTGTACTGCAACCCATTGTTTCATCTCTTGAGTGCTGGTTCCATGATCCATCTCAAGCTGTCTGTTGGCCTTTTCTATTTAGTTCTTTGACTTAATCTTTTCTTCCATTTTGCGTTAGCTATTCTACAATTAAGAGAAAGTCTCAGAGTCTCTTCTGACATCCACTTTGAACTTTACTTCTTTCCTGTCCTTGTAATGACCTTTTGCTTTCTTCATTAA
This sequence comes from Nesogale talazaci, assembly GCA_004026705.1. Taxonomy (NCBI): domain Eukaryota; kingdom Metazoa; phylum Chordata; class Mammalia; order Afrosoricida; family Tenrecidae; genus Nesogale; species Nesogale talazaci. Next base: position 103,822 of record PVJH01003525.1, read on the forward strand.
TAATGTTCCTGATTTTCTCCCACAATAGGTCTTTGTGTCGCCTGTCATTAGTGTTCAGCACATCACATGTGTTCTTGAGATGGTCTCAAACATGTCAGAAGGGATGGACTCATAGTCATATTTCAACGCTTGTGTACTTGTGTTCACCTTCTTCAGCTTTATCCTGAACTTACCTATAAATAATTGATCTTCTGTTTCACAGTCAGCCCCTAGTATGGTTTTAGTTGCTTATGATAAGTTTTTCAAGCATCTCTTTACACCAGTGTTGTCAATTTGATTTTTGTGTATTCTATCTGGAGCCCATGTGGATACTCACATTTTGTGTTGTCGAAAGAAAGTATTTGCTATGAATAAGTCATTGGTCTTGCAAAACTCTATCCTGTGATCTCCAACTTTGTTTCTATCACCAACACCATATTTTGCAAGTATTGCTCCATCCTCTTTGTTTCCAATGTTTGCATTCTAATTACCAATGGCTACCAAAGGAATTTTGATTCCACGTTTTATTAATTTGCAACTGAATTTGTCGGTAGAATTCTTCAATTTCTTCATTACGCTCTTTTGTAGTTGATGCATAAATTTGAGTCATAGTTGTATTGATTGACTTTCTATGAGAATGAATTGATACAATCCTATCACCAACTGCCTTGCATTTTAAGATTGATTTTATGATATCCATTTTGATAATGAATGCCTTGGCATTCCTCTTGATTATACCATTCCTGGAATTGTAAATCATATGATTTTCTAATTCAAAATGGCCAATGCTAGTCCATTTCAGCTCAAAGGTACCTACGATATCATTTGTTTTGCTTTCTGTTTCATTTTTGATCACTTCTAACTATCCTAGATTCATACTTCACACATTCCAAACTCCAATTATTAGAAGATTTTTGCAGCTGTTTTTCCTTACCTTGAGTTGTGCCCATCAGCAAACAAAGACCCCAAAGGCTTCATGACCTCAGGCTTTCCCTAACTTGGATCACCACGGTTGACTTCACTCCAAGAAATAGCTCCTCCTCAGTTACATTTCAACTGCCCACCCATCTGAGGGACCCATCCTCCAGCACTATTCCCCTGATGGTCTCATTCCATTCATAATGCCTTCTGACAATGTTTCAATGCTGTGTATAAGGTTTTCAGCAGCTCCTTTCTCTGAAGTGGGAAGACTAATATGTCTTCATTGCTGCTCTTAATCTGGAAGCTCAATTGAAACGGGTTCATTTTGGATGAACCTTTTGTCATTGAAATGTCAGTGACCTATCTTCCAGCATCACAATAGCATACAAGCCACCAGAGTACAACAAACTGACAGACAAGTGGCCGGGATGCTGTGCTATTGTTATTGCAAACACCATCATGGTCAATCAAGTGGGCAGATTTCAGTAGAGCTTTCAGACTTAGCAGGACTAGGAAAAAGGACATGGAGCACTACTTCTAAAAGAAATGACCAGTGAACACCTATAACTAAGAGTGGAACATCACTATATATCACACAGAGTGTTTTAGGTTTTGTTTTTACTTTGACTACAAAGCAACTTCAGCATAAGCCTCCTATGTCAAACTCACTTTCCTTTGTACCCTAAGTGGCCCATGTCTGCCCATCCTGAAAATCCCTTCTATCAAATCTTTCCAGTCCTGGATCTCCTTAGCCAAGGAATCCGCCCTCTTCTTTGACCTCATTCTTCTCTTCCAACCCTTTACACTCACCAGTGAGAGTCTCTTGTGCCACTTTCTCTTTCTATCAGTCTCTGGTGGTTTCTGCCTTGTTCTGTTTCTGTTCTTGATTTCAGCTTCTTATTTATTAATTTATTTCATTTTCATTTATTTCAGCTTCTCATCCAATGTCTCCCCTTTGCTTTTGCTGCTACCATCTTCTCTCTGCCAATGCCATAAGGTTTCAAGTCAGCAGAGTCACTGAGGAAGGTGGGAGACAGCTAAGTCCGTGTTTGGAAAGCCCCCAGAGGGAAAGGGTTTGTGCCAGGAGATCCCAGGTAGAAATTGAAGCTCATGTAGATGCCACTGTCATTCTCCTCACTGAGGTACAGAGGGAGTGCTTCAGTGTCAGAAAAAGAGCCTTCCTTCTTGGATACGTCAGAGACCTTGTGGTGATTTGATTTTAAGTCAACTTGGTGTACCTGTGTGAAGATAGGGGTGGAGTCCAGTCTATCAATCAGGTTACAATCTGATGAGACTTCCTTGAGATTGTGGCCTTTTATTTATTTATTTATATGTTTAATCCTTTCCTTGGGAGCGTTTACAGATATTACATTCCATAGTTCAATGACATCAAGCAGTATTATGCAATTGCTATCTCAGTTTCAAAACATTTTCTTTCTTCCTTAATTCCTTGATATCAGCCTTCCTTTATTCCTTCCTTTCCTCCACCAGACCCCCCAGGAAACCTTACTTTCTTTTCCCCTATAATAGTTTGTCTGGGGTATTTTGGGGAATTTTTTTGACATATCTTACACAATTCAATATGTCCCTTCATGCACAATTCTGTAGTTCAATCTCATCTAGTGGGGTTATGCAGTCATCAATGCTATCAGCTCTCCATTCATCCCCATTCCCTCCATCTTTCTTCCTGTACCCTCAGGGAACCATTACTCCAGTACTGTTTCTGAAAGTCTATTTTGACTCTCGTGGAGCAAATGATCTTAAATATACAAGTGAAAATACACAAGTCTAACATGATTGATAAGGTAAAGCAAATAGAAACCATAATAATAAGGGGAGGAAATATTTTTAAAATAGAGAATAATTATGTGCTTCTTCCGTGCTATACTGAACCCTGGATTTATCATCCCTTCCTTGTGGTCCTTCAGTGAGGGACTGGTGGGTTCTGGGTCTCCACTACATTGGGGTTGTGTCTTTTTATAAGAGATACATGGAGGAGAATTGAACTCTCTCTTGACCTTAACCTTCTTGCTAGATTGGGTTTTTGTCTCATATCTGAAGTCAGTGGCTCCTATTGCCAGCTGAGCTGTCAATTGTCAATGCCCTGCCATGTTCCTACAGATCTACACAATTCTGTCCCCACTGGCTTGTTCTCTTCCAACTTCCTGCTCAGCCTTCCTGCCTCATTCATCAGTAGCTTCATGAGTCTGAGAATGTCCAGCTAGCATCTGACCCAAAGACTTAGGTTATACTAGGTTGAGTCATTTTCTTGATATAAAATTCTTTCTTGATATCATATTTTGGGTTTTTTTCGGGGGGGAGTGCATCACTGCCCTCTGGTGGGAGCGGGAGGCCCAGCCTTGCTCCTGGAGAACTGCTGCTGGATTTGAACCGCCAAGCCAGTGAGCCGCAGTCCCCCACTCAACCACTATGCCACCGGGGCTTAGCCCCTCAAGTTCTTTTGATTGATGCTGGTTTTCTTTCTCTAGAAAACTTGACGTCCTACAGATATTCTCTCTACTGCTGAGTTCTGAATAGAGGATATGGGATGCAGTGGAATACAGGGCCCTGGAAATAGCCAGAGGTTGCCAGGAGATGAAAGGAAGAACCCGGTTAGTTTGTGGTAAACTTTCTGGGAGATGGCCAATTGGGTTTACTGTCAGGGGTATGGTGGAGAGACTCCTTACTCTTTTCCTGGACTAGTGTGTCAAAGAGACACTGTGTCATTCAGTATGAAAAAAAGCTCATCAGAAATGATTCCTAGGATATTGAGACTACATGCATCAATGTCAAACTCCTTCAGATTCCATTTTGGCACCATCAAATCTGTCCTCACAAAGACATCTTCCTCCTTGCCATTGTCTGAGACATTGACCAAATTCTCCACAGCCAGCCCTTTGGAAGAGCCTGCCATAGGTTTGTCCTTGGAGAAACCATGAACTTTGATATGTTAGGCTAACTCCACATGGTTATCTAGGAGACCTGGGCTTTCTTATGCTCCCAAACCCAACCTGTTGAAGGGGGGCATCAATCCGTCCACTCAGTACTTAACTGTTCATCTCAGTCATCTTGCAGGGCTTTGCTGGAATGAAGGAATGTGCTTCATTCGAAGGTCTCTCTCTATGTTTCAGTTACACTGAAGTTGAATTCCATGAAAAATTATATTGGTTAAGCCACTGGGGGTTGCTGCTGGAAGAAAATCACATTTGTGCTCATTCCAAAGAAATATGCTCCAAATGCATGTGAAAACTATCTAGCAATATCATTAATATCACAGCAAGTAAGATTTAGCTGAAGATAATTTTTAAAAGGCTGCAACTGTGGAGCTCCCCAGAACTGCCAGAAATCCAAGCAGAATTCAGAAGACGGTGTAAAATAAGATACACTGCTGACATCAGACAGAGCAAGAAGCTGTTTTCCTGTGTTTTATTGGCTACACAAAGGCACCTGACTAGGTGGATCATAAATTATGGATAACATTGAGAAGAATGAGAGTTCCAAAGCACTTCGTTGTATTTATGTGTAACTTGTACACAGGCCAAGAAGTAATTGTTTGAACAGAACAAAGGGAAACTATAGGGTTTAAAATCAGCAAAGGTGCTTGGGCAAAGGTTGTATCCCTTCATCCTATGCAATCAGTATTCTGAGCAAATAATCTAAGAAGCTGGAAAGCATAAAGAAGAATAAAGCATCCAGATCAGAAGAAGTCTCATTTAAAAGTCATATTGTGCAGATCACACAACTTACTCGTGAAGATCATGGACTACAGCTTACAGGATGATTACATCTCAACATAATTTTTAGTCCCTCAGAACTGGACAAGTAAACAATATCATGATAAAGAGAAAAAAGACTGAAGTTTTCAAGGCTTAAATTTAAAAGCAACACCCATGGAAGTGGTAAGTTAAGAGATCAAATGTTGTATTGCATTGGGAAAATGTGCTCCAAAAGACTGCTGTAAAGTATGAAAAGGCAAGGGTGTCACTTACGTCCGAGTGTTTTCAATTGCTTCATATGCATTTGAGTGCTAGAGAGTTAATAGGGAAGACAAAGAAGAATCGATGCACTTAAGTCATGGTGTTGAAAAAGAATCTTTAATAGATCATGGCCTGGCAGAAGAATGAACCTTAAAAGAAGTGCAGTCAGAATGTTCCTTAAAAGCAAGGATGACCTATTTTGTGAGTAATGACTGGGGTCTTGAAAGCTTGTGAGCAGCCATCTAAGCCATCTAAGCCATCAAATATTGGCCTCCCCTCATACATAGCAAGCAAGGGTTGTGAAAAACACAGGAACAATTAAGACCAACAGACTAGCAAACAGCAGTCTCCTCACTCCTGGGTCTCCTCACTCCTGTGCTCAGCTACCACTGCCGACTGCTCTGCAAGAGATTGAATTAGAAGGTTCTAGGCCAAGTGGGAGAAAAAATGGGGAACAAAACTGAAAACTGTAAATGAGATCAGGTTTATTGACCAGGAAGAGAGTGCTGGAACTTCCAAAATTTTACTACCTAACCACACTTCAGATGTAGAACAGAATTCAACAATATAACCCAAATTTTGGTCAAACAGACAGGTCTATAAGAGGGAAGAATAATAATAATGAAGCATATACACCTTAGAATAAATTAGAAAAATCAATCATTTAAGAACAGAAGGACTGTATTTACTAAAGGGTTAGAATAAATTGTAGACGGGAAACAGGGCAAAGTGGGAGAAGTGAAGGTATGTTGGGGAGTTTGTAATGAGTGACATAAAGCAAACTGTGTAGAAATTGTTTAATGATCTCTTTAGGATGAGTGGGAGAGTGGTAACACAGGGAGGATAGAGTAGAAAGAGGGAACCACTTATAAGGATTTCCAGATAACCTGCTCCCTGGGGTATGGACAACAGGGAAGTGGGTAAAGGGAGGCATCGGACAACACTTGATAAGACAAAATTATAATAGTTTATAAATTATCAAGGGTCCACGAGGGAGGGAGGAGCAAGGAGGGGGTGGGAAAAAAACAGGAAGGAGCGAATACCGGGGGCTTATTTGGAAAGAAAATTGTTTTGAGAATGATGATGGCATCAAAGGTACAAATGTGCTTTGCATACGATAGATGTATGGATGGATTGTGCAAAGAGTTGTATGAGCCCCCAATAAAATGATTTTTTTTTAAAAAAAAAGAAGGGCGCTGAGCCCCGGTTGCGTAGTGGTTGTGCGCGGGACTGTGGTCCACTGGGACGGAGGTTCAATTCCAGCAGTGGAGCTGGGCCTTCTACTCCCACCACCGGAGAGCAGTGATGCCCCCCCCCCAAAAAAAAAAGAAGGAAAAAATGTTTAATGTAAAACTTATGATCTGCTCTATACACTTCCATAAAACTTATTGTTTTTAAAAGTTTTAAAATGAACAAGCAAGGAAGAGACTTTGTCTCACATACTTTGGATAGGTTGTCAAAAGGGACTGAAGCCTGGAGAAGGGTATCATGCTTGGTAAAGTAGACAATAAGCCAAAATAAAGGAAGGCCCAGAAGAAGATGGATTGACCCAGTGATGAGGAGGATGGGTGGCCCAGGACCAGAAAGCATTCATTCTATTATGAATTGGAGCCCGTGTGAAAACACCTAACAACAACAATAGTTTTTGTCTTGTTTTTGTTTTGCTTTTGAGACATGAACTGAACTGAGAAATGAGAATACAATAGTAGATAAAGCAAGTTCTTAATGCAGAAGGGAGGGGCATAGTTCAAAGCAGAATGAAGGGATAAAAGGAAATCTAGCCAAGTTGTGCCTGTAGTTCATAGTGAATAAAAGAAAATACTTTGAGTTCCAAATAACACAATGGAAAGACTTAAAGGGGTGAGGAGTGCCTTAGGCAGGGTTTTCTAGAGAAGCCTAACTAGTGAAGCATATATATACAGAGAGATTTACTTCAAGCAATGATTTGCAGGGTGGTGGAGGTTGACAGATCTCAAATCCATTGGCAAGCATCAGGCTGGAGGCTTCCACTGACTTGTGTGATTTTATGGCCAGACAAACCAACAATCAGCATGTCAAACAACAGTCTATTAACTCACAGAACTGTTTGTTGTTGTTGGCAGGTACCAGGGAATCAGTAATAATGTGTAATAACCCCATGCCCAACAGAAAGAAACATTGTCCAGTCCTGCACCATTCTCACAATTGTCACTACATCTGGGCCCATTGTTGTGCAGTCACTGGGTCAATCCATATCCTTGAAAGCCTTCCTCTTTTTCGCTGCCACTCCACTTTACTGAACATGATGTCCTTCAGGGACAGATCTTTCCTGACAAGATGTCCAAAGTGTGTAAGATGAAGCCTCACCATCTTTGTCCTTATGGAGCACTCTGCCCAGACTTCTAAGACAGAATGGTTTGTCCATGGAACTTTCATTATTCTTCTCCAGGGCCAGAATTCAAATGAATTGTTTCTTCTTCAGTCTTCCTTATTCAATATCCAATTTTCACACAGAAAGGCAGCAATCGGTAATGTCCAGTGCTCTATCGTCCTCAAAGTAGCATCCTAGCTTTTCAATACTCTAAAGAGTCTCATACTGCAGATTTACCTAATGCAACCCTTATTTGATCTCTTGAGTGTTGCTTCTATGAGCATTGATTGTGGATCCAAGCAAGACAAAATCCTTGACAATTTCAACCTTTTCTCCATTTAACATGATGATACCTATTATTCTTCTTATGAGGATTTGGGTCTTCTTTACACTGAGTCAGAGTCCATATTCAAGGCTGCAAACTTTGATCTTCATTAGCAAGTGCTTCAAGACCTCCTCGTTTTTTCAGCAAGCAAGGTTTTGTCATCTACCAATCACAAGTAGCTAACAGCCTTTTCCATAGCTGATGCCACATCTTTCTTCATATAATGCAGTTCCTCTGATGATCTGCTCAGCATACAGACTGAGGAAGTATGATAAGAAGACCCAATCTTGAAACAGCTTTCTTGATTTTCAGCCATGCAGTGCAATATTTCCTTGTTCTGTTCACACAATTCCTTGATCCTTGATGTACAAGTTCTGAATAAACACAATGAATTGTTTTGGTATTCTCATTCTTCTCAAGGATATCCATAGTTTTCTATGATGCATACAGTCAAATGCCTTGGCAAAATCAATAGAACACAAGAGACAACTTTCTGGTATTCTCTGCTTTGAGCCAAGAGCTATCTGACATCAACAATGATTTCCCATGTTCTACTTCCTCTTCCAAATCCAGCCCAAACCAATGTACTCTGCAGACATTGTTGAATAATCTTAAGCAAAATGTTACTTGCATGTGATATCAATGATATTGCTTGAACATTCTATTGGGACACCTTTCTTTGTAATGGGTACTGATATGGACCTTTTCCCATTATTTGGTCAAGTAGTTGTTTTCCAAATTTCCTGGCATGACCAAGTAAATGCTTCCAGTGATTCATCATTTCCATTTTTGAAGCATTTTGATTGGTATTCCATTAATTCCTGGAGCCTTGTTTTTGGCTAATGCTTTCAATATAGCTTGAACTTCCTTTCTCAGTACCATTGGTTCTTGATCAGCTGGCACTCCTTGAAATGGTGAAATGTCAACTAGTTATTTTTGATACCATGACCCTTCATATTCTTCCTGTCTTCTTTTGAGACTTCCTGCATCATTCAATGTTTTTCCCATAGAATCTTTCAATATCGAAACTTGACGCTTAAATTTGTTCTTGAGTTCTTTCAGTTTATGATATTCTGAATGTGCTCTCCCTTCTTGGTTCTCTCACTCTAGGTCTTGGCACATTTTATTGTAATATTTGGCTTCATCTTCTCATGCTGCCCTTTGAAATGTTCTATTCAGCTCTTTGAACTCATCATTTCTCCTCATTGTTTTAGCTACTCTGTGATTAACAGCAAGGTTCACAGTCTTTTCTGACATCCACTGTGGCCTTTTCTTTCTTTCCTGTAATTTTAATGACACTTTTGCTTCCTTCATGAATGATGCTCTTGATGTCCTCCCTTTTCTGTGATGGGTGTTCAGTGCATGAAATCTGTTCTTGAGATCTTCTTGAAATTTAGTTGGGATAGATTTAAGGTTTGACTCTTGTGGTCTTGTTTTCATTTTCTTCAGTTTTATTCTGAACTTACAGATGAGCAACTTGATGAGCTCTCCTATAGACAGTCCATGGCCTGGTTTTAGCAGCTGAAAGAGAGTTTCTCCAATATCTCTTCCCACAGATAATAGTTATTTGAATTTTGTGTATTCCATCTAGAGAAGTTAAGTGTACAGTCACGTTTCATGTTGTTAAAAAATAAGTATTTACTATTAACAAGCCATTGGGTTTCAAAAATTTTATCATGAACTCCAGCGTTGTTTCTATTACCAAGACCATATTTCTCTTTGTTTCCAACATTTGCATTCCAATCACCAATAATTATCAATGCATTTTGATTGCATGTTTGATCAAGTTTCAACAGTTCTGGATAGATTTCTTCATATCTTCATCATTAACTATTTTTGAATAAGAGTTGTATTGAATACTGATTGAATTTCCTTGGAAGCAGATCAATACAATCCTATCACAGATAGCATTGTACTTCAAGATCAATTTTTCAATGTGCGTTGGGGCAATAAATGTGGTACCATTACTCTTGATTGCCAGCCTAGTAAACCCTATGACTTTTTTGATTCAAAATGACCAGTAGCAGTCCATTTCAGCTCACTGATGCTAAGGTACCCATCTTCTGTGTTCCGTTTCCTTATTTTATCACTTTCAATTTCCCTAGATTCATAATTTTGCATGGTCCACATTCTGATCTTTCACAGATTTTTGCAGGCGTTTCTGCTTAACTTGACATGTGCCCCATTAGAAAATAAAGGTTCCAAAGGCTCCACTCCTACAAGTTTACTCCATTCACTCCTCCAGAGTCAACTCCATGCTGAGAATGCAGTGTCTCCTCAGTCCCTTTTCAAGTGGCTTCTGACCTGAGAGGAGCCATCCTCCAACACCATCTCTGGCAACTTTCTCCTTCCCTTCATGAGGCCGTCAATATCTGACAATAGTTCAAAGCTATGCGCGAGGTTTTTAGTGGCTGCTGCTTCCAAAGTGGACCATAGAGTGCTTCTTCATTGTCTGCGCTTAGCTTGGAAGCTCAACTGAAACCTGTTCATATTGGGCAACCCTGCTGGCATTTGAAAGACCAGTTCTGAAAGCTACCAACATCAGAACAATGCACTAGCCATCACAGTATGACAAACTGACAGACACATAGGGGCACAGAACTGCAGAAGCTGCAAATCCCAGAATCAGCAGATTAAGTGACCAGTTGCCATTTCAAGCCCCAAGAAACATACGTCAGATGACTCTGAAACATATGCAGAATGCAAAGCAAGGGAGAGCCTTGCAAAAGCATCTACATATACTTTAAAAAAAGTTCAAAAAGTTTATGGGAAATTTTCATATATTTTCATTCCATGTCTTGATGAAGTTTTTGAAGTCCCTTTGTACAATGGATGCAGGTAAAAATCCCATGAAAACATCCCTTATATCACAGTAAGGGTGTGGGTTGAATCAGACCCTCGCTAAGACTGTCACTCAAAATACACCCCACACTAATCCTACCTCATTCACATATAGAGGTCAGGATTCGCAACACATAAAGTAGAAGATAGTTGCATATATATCACAAAGTAGAAGATAACTCTATATGATAATCAGTGCTACTGAAGTATAGGAACTGCCTAAGGAGAAATAAAAGGAAAAGAGCATTTGGGGCAGAAACCTGAAAATAAAATTAGCACAACAATGGGGTGATGTGATTATAAAAGTAACTGAACAGCACCTCTTGGCTTTTGAAATGAAGGTATTGGTGAAGTAGTTCCCGTGTATCTATGGACCCCAAAGCCAGAGGGTTGGAGTGGGTGTGAAGGAAAGAGATGGTGAAAGTGGCTCCCAGGGAAGAAAAAGAAGAAGCTAAAAAGAGCCCATGGACTGGCAGCTGAGAGTTCTCATTGAAATCCGAGCTATTTGGTGAGTGTTTACGTGCTATTGAGGAGAAGCACATGAATAGAGAGGAAGAAGCTGAATGTAAAGGAAAGAAAGAATCATATCCCAAAGTTGAGATGCCTTGAAATACCAGAAGAGGATGTGTTTCAGGACATAGGAGGAAAGATTGGCCAGAACATAGAAAGTTCAATTCTGATAAGAAGAGGAGGAGGAGGTGAGAAGAGGGAGGGAGGATCAGAAGAGGTGGGAGGTTTGCTTATAGATACCAGAGTATTACACAGTGTTCGAAGACACAGTTAAAAGCTATGGCAACTTGGTGCAACAATGCCGACTTTAGTTCCCAGGAAAGGCACTGAGTGCCCCTAGTCTCTCAGCTAGAAGTGTGCATTCACTGCAAAACAAAGGTCAACATGTCAACAGAAATAAAAGTCAACATGCCAACAGAAACAGACTCTTGTGGTCTATTTTGTGGCAAGTGAGAGTGAGGGAAGGAGGAGGAAGAATTAAGATAGATTGTAAAAGAGTATTAACTTGAAGAAGATGGAAGATAATGTCCAAGAAAAGGAGGAATCAGAATAGGCAAGTTCTTAGGAGGGCTAATACATTGTTAAGATTGTAGAATACAAATAGAACTGATAGGTAATACCCGACACACCCATACCTAAGTTGCAATTTAAAGTTTGTTTGTTTTTTTTAAGCAAAGCAGAACGCTGGCTTTGCTTTTCACCTTTTTACATGCAAAGATTCTCTTTGCATTGCTTTCATTCATCAAGAATGGATAGTAACGTTCTTTAGTAAAAGTGAAGGTACAAAGACACTCAGAAAGGGAGAGATACCCACATGTGGTAGGTCATCAGGGTAAAGGAAACATCAGACCTGACATCCCTGACCCCAAAAAACACAGCTCTCTAGGGCAGAGAGACATTCTTGGCCTGTTCAAGGGAAGATCCTCTGTCACTGGAGGTGCAGTAAAAGAAAGGAAGTTCTCAAGGAGCCGGACTGACAGAGTGGCTGCCACCATCGGCTCAAAGAGAGCAACAATTGTGAAGGTGGTGGAGAACTGAGAGTGGTTTTATTCTGTTCCACACAGGGACACACCGAGTTGGAGATGACTTGTTAGTGCCTGGTAACAACAATCCCTTGACAGGAAAAAGGAGGAATTGGGGCCAACTGACCCGCTTTATTCCAGGAGTACTATGTGGTAGTTACATAATCTGTTGTCAATTTGAGACTTGAGAGTGAAGGGGGCGCAGATTGATGACCTCATTTGGAGGTGCTAGGGAGATAAATAGTTCTCTGGAGGTGGGGCACACGCTCACTCCACAGAGAAAAAAAATAAGTACAAAGTGAAAGCCCCCACTCTGTACATTTCCCATTAATGAAAGTATTCACCAAGGTTCAGGTTTACTGAGCCGACATGACTGGGCCTGACGTGATCACAGGATTATCTCCCCCAGTTCTCATTCTAAATCCGAGGAATGGGAACTGCCATTATCGCCATTTTGCTGATGAGAAAACAGAGATGGAGAGATTTGTTTCTGAGACTCACCTGTCAAGTAGTGTGTAATAGATTCAGAATCTCAAACCATGCAGCCACTTCACAACCCCTCACTTCAAACCATGACACATGACAGCTTGGAAGAGAATGAAAACCCCAAACCTGTGCTAATGAGTGCATTCCAATTCATGGTGACTCACCAGATGACAGAATAGACTGGCTCCGTATGGAGTTCTTGCCTGTAGTCTTTATATGCATGGTTTGTCAGACCTTGCTTCCACAGTGCCCTGGGGTCCGTTCAAAAGGACAATCTCTGGTTAGAACTGATGTCATCATTGTGTCCATTCCAGCTCTATGTAGGGTTTCTGAGACAGTGAAGCATTATAGGAGCAGATAGCCCCATCCTTCCCCCATAGAACAGATGGTGTCTGAACCACTGACCTTCCTGCTAAGTAAAGTTTACCTGATAGCCCTACCCAGGCTCCTGTGAGCACAAAGCATCTGCCCCACCCAGGGACCTTCTGTTAGTACAGAGAAAGTATAACATTTACAATAAATGCAGCTCTCCTTCAAAGGTGCTAACCATACCCTTTCTGTGCATGATGGGAGTTCCAAAGGAAAGGCAGAACTGATCACCATTGGCCTGGAAGCATTGACAGAAGACTAGATATGACTGAGTTTGCAGCCATGACCGCTTTTAAGCCAAGTTTAGGGGGCTCTAGACTTAGATCACTCTGAATGTTGAGTAAAGGGAGGTCTAAGAGGTGGAGTAGAGATGGGGAGACCATGTCAAAAACTAGAACTATCCTCCAGGCAAGGTGATGAGGACTTAACTAGGCAATGGGCGAGGGAGAAATTGAGGTGATGATTTTTAGAAAAGCAACCAACTGAACTCAGTGATGAATTGGATGAAGGAGAAGGGTGTTGGAGACAATATCCAGGTCCTTTTGATGCACCCGAGTGGAACAGGAGATTCAGGAAAGAGTCACAGAGAGGGAAAGCAAGCCCTGGAAACCCATTCTGCAGGCCTCACTCAACAGTCAGCCAATACAACTTAGAGAGGGCTCCCTCTCAGCCCAGGTACCTGCCCTGCACGGAGACATTGGCCCTCTCCCTGCTTCTGTGACAGGCAGAACTCACATATTCCCTATACCACGTCCTGTCTTCACTGCCTGGGAAGCCGATGACACCACTGGACACACACACAAAGGGATGAGAGTAGGTTCTGGATCAGCTGGCCTAACTCGTTGGAGGTACTTTGCCTCTCTCAGAGGCCCCTGATCCTCTTTTAGACAGGGATAATATGCAGCTCATAAGTTATTGTGAGGAGTCAGTAAGAAAAGTATATGGGACTGAGCCCCAGGGGCATAGTGGTTGTGCACGGGACTGTGACCCACTGGGTTGGAAGTTCAAATCCAGCAGCAAAGCTGGGCCTCCTACTCCCACCACCAAAGGGGCAGTGATGCCACACACAAAAAAAAAGACCATGGTTTCAATCCCCCATAAAATGATTAAATAAGTTTTTTTTAAAAAGACCATGGTTTAAAAAAAGAAAAGAAAAGTATATGGACAAGCACCTGCCATGGTACATTCCTTTAAAAAATTGGTTATTTATCCAGCCATGTCTACTGATCCAGAAGCTCTACAAAGGCATGTCCACCGTGGGCAACTTTGATGGTACTTTAAATGCTACTAGAATAACTGCCAGCATTACACCAAGGCTCAAGCCAGCACAGCATGAGAACTGACAGGTGAGTGTTGAAATTAGCAAATACAGTGGAGAAATGACAATATGCAGGTTTTAAGTTAGCTCTCTCACCTTTACAAGTGTTGTTCCCTACTGTGGTGAAGTGAAATTGCTGGGTATGTGTATCTGGCAGGTGTTCTATAGCAACAAATACAGTAGCACTCATATGTGTATAAGAAAGAGCTTTCTATCACGAGGTAATTGTATATCAGGAATTCATCCCCATCCAATACAAGTTCAAAGTCCTTTTCTGACTCATGTACCTATAGGCTGGCAATGTAGAAAAGTGAAACAGGAGAAGAGTTCTTACTTAGGGGGCCATTGTGTTTATGTTAACGGTAGTGGAATAATTTAGGATAGGATATCAATAATGGTTGTACAGCACGAAGAGTCTAATCAATGGCACAGAATTAAACATGTAGAAGTTGTGGAGTTGGAGGACATTTTGCTGTGTACATTTTTGCCACAATTAGAACAAAGATAACTACATGGAAAACAACAAGTACCAGGAAGAAGAAAATGTTCTAGAATTGAATGTGGTGATCATTGAACAATTTTTCCTGCTATGAGTGAATTATTGAATTGTATGATATGGGGATGAAATCCTAATAAAACATTTTTTTAAAGAAAAGTGAAGCAGAAAGCAGGATGATCGAAGGTTTCTGGGTGCAGTCACCATGGATCTACGATTGGTAGAAACATAACAATGCCCTGAAAGCACTCAGGGTTGAGCAATCCACATAGGGCCACCCCTTGAGACAAGCATGGAGTCCCAGCAGGTAGGAAGACAAAGTGGCAGAGAGAGAGAAAGCAATTCCCAGAGCTCCTTGCTCTTGTACAAAAGGTCACATCCCCAAGGAGGTGGCATTAAGCTACCACTTGACTGACAGATTTGACTACCTCTGCCATGAGGATCTGATTGACATAAAATCATCCAGCTACTTCAGTGTGGAGCTTCCATGCAGAGTTTTTGTAAGACCCACTGAAGTGTAGAAGGCTCCGACTCAGACATTGGTCAATTTGATCATCCAACTGAATATAAGTGAGACATCTCAGAGGTAGAACAGAGTCCCATGACCTCCAAGAAAGAAGAGTCACCAGTAAAGCATGTGCATGATCTCTGCTAATAGCTGGAGAGACAGCAGAAGTAGAGGCAGAGAGGCCATGATTAAGGCAGAGGAGCTACACGCCCAAGACTACAGGGCAGTGAGGCTGGGCAGCAGGCAAGCTTCCTGGCCCCTGGAGGTAGAGGCCAAGGGACTGCATGACTGAGACGCTGTGCACCAGAGAGTAGGCTGAGAGGAGGTGGTACTGTAGACCAAAAACTGTATCCTTAATGCTTTCTGATTCTGCCTTCTCCTAAGCTGTTCACTTCTCTAGTAAACCCCCATAATCATGAGTGTTGTTTGTGAATTCTATGTGAACATCGCAACAGATTATAAGCCCAGCAGAAAAGCAAAATATGGTAAAGAATGATGGAGGTGAGTGTGTCTGACCTCTGCCTTATGGCAATCCACCTTGGGCTGAAGCGGAGCTGATGTCTCCTTCTCCTTTTTGTATCCAAAGAAGCTTCAACATGGCTTCCACACCATTTCCTCAACTATAAAAATCCCTATTTTACTGCTTTTTACTCCATAAACAGGAGCACAAACAGGAATCTTTAAGTTTATGTTTACATTACCAACATGGACTATGCTTTCCTTCCTCTTGGGCCTTCCTCGTTTGTTCTAAACAATAGTAACTAGCAGTTGGCTAGTCTGTGTCTTTCAAGTAACACCTTAGCTAGGTCTTGTGTGAAACCCTACTGAGAGCTGGTCATTCCATGGCAACCACTGCCTTCTGCTACCTGTAGGCTTCTGAAAAAGGTATTTTTCCATTGGTCTTTTAAAAATATGCCTTTGAATCAGCTTCATTTCACAGATGTTCAAATGAGTATAAACATTTACTGTCAAGTTAGTTTGAACACCTGGTGACCCCAAGCATGTCTGAGTAGGATGGTGCATTAGAGGATTTCCAGTTTCTGATTCTTCAGAGGCAGATCCTTACTTCCAACATGCCTCCCACTGGCCTCACAATTCCAGTCTTTGAGGTAGCAGCTGTGCCTATTCATTGTCTGTGCTACTGACAGACTTGTCACAGATCTTCACACAGTGTTCAAAGAGCAAGCCAACATGGCTTTGTAGCAGAGGGCAAAAAGAACAATAACAAGTCAAAGAAGAATTTGCCTGCCCCTCCTTTCTACTTTGAGAGTTAAAAATCATCACCATCAAAGAGGAAATGCTTGGACTACAAAATGCTGTGTCCTATGGGGGCCGGGGGGGCGCGAGGAAAATGAGGAGCTGATACCAAGGACTCAAGTGGAAAGAAAATGTTTTGAAAATGAAAACAAAGGTACAAATGTGCTTGACACAATGGATGGATAGATGGATGGATGGATTGTGATGAGAGTTGCAGAAGCCACCAATAAAATGATAACCAACATTTTTTAGTAATTGTTTGCATTGACTATTAAAAAAAAGCCGTGACCTGCAGCAATCCTTTAGAAAAAGTAGCTACTCCATATAACACGATTAGAATTACAAAAAAATGGGCCACCTTTGGGCTGAAATGAATCAAGTTTCTTTGAAGGAGCGATTCTTCTTTTACAATCCATCAACAGAACACCTGGTTCTCTTTCATCAGGCTGGCAAGAGTTGACAACAGGTTTGCTACCCAGATAAATGGCATCAGCATAAAAACCTACCATGTCACTCCCAGAAACGCTACTGAATTAAGGCCACTCTAGAAATGGGGTAGCTTCATTTCTGGTCCAGCCCACTTTCCCAAGTGGAGTGACTCTCCTGGACCTTTTCAAAGCTCATCCCATCTTGTGGCTCAGCCTTTCTGAATCCTCCAGTCTTCACCTCCAGTAACAAACAGGATAGCGGATGGCAGAGTTTTTATCAATCAAACCAACAGTGGGCCGTGATGCTTTGACATACTGTGACAGCTAAGTTTGATTGTGTCCACCTGGCCCATGCGCACATGTGGGATTCATTGACGGTCAGAGAGATCAACGGCGTGGTGCACTTCTCCTGTCTGTTCTTTTGCTCTCTGATGGTCAGACCAGGGTGCAGTTGCCTTAGCCAGTTCCCTGCTTCAGTTTGCAAGGCTCACTTCCTAGGAGCCATCCTGGAGGAGAAACCACATGGACCTGCCCTGATGCAGACCTGGGTGCTCGAGCAGCTGCTTGGGCCCCTGCCAGCACTGAGATGCTTACATACTCATGGATTCAGCTTTCCTCCTGCATTTGGCATCGTTGTGCAGGTTTTGTGAGTTGGAGGATGACTTTGTAGACCCATGTAGGACATAAGGGCTAAAGTCAGATTTATGGGATTGGACTGGACTGGATTGGGATGTGTAATGTACAGTCACCTTTTATATACAGCTCTCTCTGATGAAATATGAGACTCTATGAATTTTGTTTCTCTAGTCTACCCAGACTAACACACGCACACTCCACTGGCTATAGTTCCAATATGGATAAACCAAACTGCAAGGCAGTCTGTGAAAGACAATCCAGCCATATGCCCAGGTACAAATGGGAACACCTTTGGGGACATGAACAGTTGTCCTCTGCCTCATTTTTCAGTGTTCGGTTTAATGGAACACTAGTTCCTCCACTCGGGACCAAACTTAAAGATCTTATTTCATGGGTTAACGGCAAACCCAGTTGAAATGGTGAGTCTCAGCTAGACGTGGGGAATATTCCAAGTTCAATGTTGGCTTCGTATTATAATTATTCCTTTCAATCAAACACTCGCAAATAGATTTATTTATATAACTATATATGTATGCATTATACTGTATATACTCATATATTCTCCACCTCCCAAATCCACTACCACAAAATTAGTGACATCTGTTACCATTACTTCTTCCAAAAGCCAGGTCAGTGTGCTTATTTACTAATCTACAATAACACATTTTCATGTTATTCACATCTTTACTATCTTTACTATTCACATCTGGTACTATTTATGTGAAACTGTCCACTGCAGATTAGTAAGCAAGCATCAAAGTAACAAGTCCCAATTTACTTGAAACAATAACCCACTCCTACCAGAGAGCTCTTGTATTCATATAATGGGCATCCTCCACTTAAATATGCTTCACTTGTGTCATGCTAAAGACTTGAAAAGCATGCCAGAATGTCATTGGGCTTATCTATTTTTTACCAAGAAAACGAGCTCATCAAATGTCACGAAGTAATGCCTTTGATCCAGCCAAGATTTCATGAAATAAATGATTAACTCATCTCTGGGTGCTAGCTTCCCTCTGAGTTCCACATGATGTTCTTCCTCGCTTTAACATTTCTGTTGGCATTCCTGAGAAGGAGCCCAGCAGCACATACACCAACTGAACAGTTTCTGCATGAAAATTTAGTGACGTCGTGATTATATGCTGCAAGTTCTGCATCCATCCTCACCCGCCTCCAAGTTGTCTCTCCCTCATTAACCCTTCGTGCCCCTGAAGTACCCGTCTTTCAAGCTGTTGCCATTTCAATCCCAGGGGGAGAGGTCTTAAAAGAATGTAATGTGTGGGACACTGAGAACCAGAAAGAGAGTGTATGTGGAAATTCTTTATGTTCGTATTATTTGGGGGGTAGGCATCACTGCCCTCTGGTGGTCATGGAGATACTCAGCACTAGCTCCTGAGAGGAGCCACTGGATTTGAAGCGCCAGTCCCGTGGGCTGCTGTCCCGCACTCAACCACTTACGCCACCGGGGCTCAGCCTCTGTGTGTGTATTTTAAGGCGTCTTGAAGACTAAGACTCTTGTGGGTCAGCGACGCATCCCAGTCACATTCTCCCACGTAAACGTGGTTCCCTACCACGTGACCCCATAATAAGGCCAATTTTAAGGTGCTGCTTACAAATATAGTCTTGAAGGTTAAGTGTTTGAAGACTATCTGCCTGAAGACTTTCTGCCATCAAAAGGAATCATACCGTTTAACCCTAAGTACAGCCCTCTCCCTTCTGATAGTTGTTCCCCTGGAGAAGTGCTCAGGAAGAAGCCAACTCAGAGATAATGAAGGATAGGTCATAATCTTAACTTCAGAAACCACCCATCCTAATCTGTATGTGCCTTCCTGTCACGAGCATACCCCCCGTATCTCTTCTTCCTCTTCCATTATGCCATTAGTCGGTTCCTTGCCTGTTACGTGTATGCCTCGAGTACAACCTTTTCCAGTTACATATGTGTGTGATGGGGTTTGCATGCCCAAGATTATCTAACCTTGTGAAAGAAGCCATTTGCCCCCTCACTCTGGTTCCGGTTGCCAGGGAAGAGCCCTTGCATGCCTTCTCTGACCACGACCCCCTTAGTTATTAGCATGTATATCCCAGCCTATTGCCATCATGTCGACATTGACTCATGGGGACCCTACAGGACAAAGCAGAATCGCTCTTTGGGCTTTTCAGACTGTAAATCTCTGTGAATGCAGCCCGCCTCTTCTTGTTCCTGAAGAGCAGCTGGTGCATTTCAACCACAAACCTTGTGTTCAGCAACCCAATGCTTAGACCAAAATGATACAGGTGTCCTTATTTAGATAGCTTGAAATCTTACAGAAATCATTCCACCATAAGGAAAAAATGTTATTACCATTGGAAAGAGAAGTTTCACAGATTCACCAAGCCACCCCCTTTCTCAACACACAAAATGACTGGGGGTGGGGGGGAGGAGATAGTGGCTATGGAAGCAGTATAATTCACTCATATTTGGAGGGGTGCCCTCCTCCTCCTTCTTTCATAGCCAAAACATCTTATTTCCTTCAAGGGAAGCGAGAGTGTCAAGTTATTTGGGCACCCATCTACTAAATAGACATGTATGTGCTCAATCACCATACTCACCATAAATAAGCATTTTAAAGAAGAAAAATTATCTGAGTTACACCAGCACTATGTAGTGTTGTTGTAATTACATAGCAAAAACCTGCACATGGCACACAACTGCACAACAGCTCACTGTGTCAGTGTGCCTGCAAGTTCTCAACATTTTCTAAACAAGATCTATAAAGTCACTTGATTATCAAGAGTAGACATGGGGGAATGTATCAAATGACAAAGCAAGACAACCTAATCCAGAAGTTGGTGAAATATTATTGCATCATTTTAGAGTGGTTCCTCTACTCTGCTATATAACTGTGCCCCATGAAACATGTGCCCCAGGAAGCATGTAAAAATGGGCTCCTATTATTTATTCAGCAAAACAAATTAGCTAGCAAAATAGAAAGTTGACATCCTGAAACAAACAGTTAAGATAGAGACTTCATAAATCATGGCCTGCTGACACAATGCAAAGGGAAAGGCTTCTCTATTTTGTTTGAAGACCCTGGCATTCAATTAATCTGGGAGTTTACAAAGAACTCATCAAAAGGAAAAGTCTGCCTGTAGGTATGAATTCCACATAAAATAAGGTTTAATAAAATCCTAGCTAGGACACTTGCAATTTCATTTTCATGTGACAAAACTCAATCTGAATTATTACTGGGTTTTTTTACACCAAAGTGCACTAGCTCTGAACAGAAACTGGTAAAGGATTTGTCAAGAACTCAAATTGAAACAGATAACACACACTTCATTCTTTCTCTGGAAATTGAAAATCAGGTATTGGTTGGCTTTATTCACATTCAGAGCATCTGAATAAGCAATTAGAAATTGTAGGGACTACATTAAATACTATATATTAGCATGTCCCAAATTTATTGATTGTGCATTAGAAAAGCAAAATAAAAAGCAGCTAACTGGTGATATGTAATTGATAGTATCTATTTCATATGAAAAATAGGTTTGAATGGGTTAACAATTAATTTGCTTTATCACAGGGAAAGTCAACCTCCCATGTGCTAATGATTGACAGGAAAAGTTACTAGATTTCACAATCCTGTCCCTTCTAACAACTTTAGAATCACTCAAGAGCCTTAAATGTTGTTCCAGACAAATGACATCACCGTGATCTGAAATAATCACCTTCAAATGTTTTCAAGGTTACTTCAGAGCTGTACGTTCACACTGAAAGAGCTGCATATGGCTTGCGAGCTGCAATTTGTTGACCACTGCCTGAGAGTCTCCCAGGAACCCAGGTGGGGTGCTGTGGAACACTGAGACACTAAATCTGGGCTCCTCAGGACGTACAGCATGCTCCAGAGGCTACCTCGGTGAGATCCCACATGGGAGCTCCACGGAGTGAACTGGCCTCTCCCTCAGACACACTTGTAACCTGAAGATTTAAGCTAGAAAATACAAGGCGTCTGAAGCAGCAGAAGACAACTGTACCTAGAGTGGCGCACTGTTGGTTGGTGGACAAACAAGGCTTGCTACATCAATACTCTGAATGCTGTATTAAGATCTGTATTATTCCAGCAATCCTATGATAGGCAGTCTGTTATATTTTGCTTATGCTGGTTTATATTAGGGCATATCTCAGAGGTGCACCATCATTGGGGGTCCCCTCTAGAAGCTGTATCATTTGTTTCTGGGTTTGGGTAAATGAAACCCAGGGATGTTGAGCCTACAGGGAAAACAAATATAACAAGAATTTCAGAGGGAGGGGGACAAAGAGGTGGGGAGATAAGTGGGAAATGATGTAAAGAAGTCCAAGAAGGAGAAGTATGTTTGAAGACTTACTACGGAAGCAATGGTACAATTTTGTTTGATGTGATTGAACCATGGAATGATATGACATTTGTATGAGCTCCCAAAATATACAGCAAATTTTTAAAAGACAGAAAGAAAAAAGAATAGGTACAGGAATGGGCTTGGGACTCACACTAAATCCTAACTCCAACTGAAGAACAACTAGTGCTTCCATCATGACCCTGTTTGATACTCACCCACAGCAAGGGAACACAGAAGATGTAGCTGCTAGAGCGAAATGTGATGAATTATGTGGCCGGCTATTAGATAAAGTAGTGTTTGGGGCCCTAAAGACTTGCAGCCAAACAAGCAGCCATCTAAGTGAGATGTCAACTAAGCCCACCTGGAAGAAGCACATCATCAGTCACCGAGGGACTGAAATTCCTATAATTGGAAGACGAAGGAGGGATCAGTATCAAAGTCTAAATTGAGAGAATCGTTGTGCAGAAGGTGATGGATGACACTGGGAGTCCAAGATTCATTTGGGAAATGACTTAGGAAATGAGCCTCAGGAGAACGCCCTCTATCCACAACTGCAGGATGGGAAGCAAGTGGTCACTAACAGAATGCTTGGGAGAGAGAAGATTAAAGGCATAAATCGGCCCCAAACAATCAAAACTTTGTCATTACATTTCCCCGATGATGTAGGAGATACCTGATCTGGTTTGCAAAATTTACTGTATCCTTGGTGTGTATTGGTTTCTTCTTCATATTAGAGTGTATTTCAGAGGCATTATGTCGATGGAGATCACCATGAAGCTGTGTTATCTGCTTTTCCACTTTGGGGTATATGAAACCCAGGATTGATGAACCTGGAGAGGCAGCAAATAGAATAAGGAGTTTGGGGTTCGAGGGGGACAGTGGGGGGGGGGGGTAAAAGGGAGAAGACGTCAAGGAGTCCATGTAGAAAAAAGAAGGTGTGGAAACTGATGGTGATAACAATTGTACATTCTCCTTGGCATGATTGAAATATGGAATGATGTGGTATATGTTAAATCCCAACTAATAAAAACAATTTAAAAAGAGGTGAGGTGCTGGCAGCAAGGCGGGAGACCCCAAGGTTTCCAAGGAATGCCAAGTGCTTTACGTCAGTCTGGGCCTTGTCCAGTTCTTCGCCATCTGGCTCCAACAAGTAATGCTCCAGCCTCTCGTGGCCTCCCTACTACCACTCAGAGAGTCGGGTCTGAGTGCCCGGACAGCTTGGCTACGGACTTTGGTGGGGATGGTGCCGCCCAGCAAGGGCTGACTGACAGTTGCCAGTCCGGAGGTGTGCCCACATCTGTGCAGAACTTAGCTCCTCGGGCTGCCGTAGTTGCTGCCGCCCCTTGGGCTGTGGTCCTTACCAGTATGCTTCCAGCGTCCGCAGCCCTCATCCCGCCATGCAGCCCTTGCAGGCTCCACAGCCTGCTGTCCACGTGCAGGGACAGGAGGCCCTGATTGCCTCCATGTTGGCCGCAGCACCCCCACAGGAGCAGAAGCAGATGCTGGGAGACCGACTGTTCCCACTCATCCAAACAATGCACGCCAACTTCGCAGTTGATCACAGGCATGCTGCTAGAGATAGACAACTCGGAGCTGCTGCACATGCTGGAGTCCCCGGAGTCCCTGCGCTCCAAGGTGGATGAAGCTGTTGCCGTTCTACCGGCCCATCATGCGAAGAAGGAAGCTGCCCAGCAGGTGGGCGCTGACACTGCTGCTAACTCTTAGACAAGGAGATTCAGAAACCAAATAACCCCTCCTGGGTTTCAGCTCAAGTTTGAAGACTCCCTAACTTGTCCTATGGACCTCAACATTGAGAACCACAAATTCTGAATTAATAGGTTATCTTGTATCAAAAGGTCAATTATGAAGCACCTAGAATTTTTTTCAATTATACAAAGACTTCTCTGGGTTCTGCCGTAGCCCAGATAATGTTAACTTTTTTTTTCTATTGTGGGTTTTGATTCCCTCCCCCCCAAAAATTTTGGTTTTATTTGATGTATCAAAAGTCTTAAGTTTCTCAATAGAGGGGAGAAAACCCCGCCATCAAAAAAAAAAAAAAAGAGGTAAGGATGGTGAGACTTGGTCTGACATACTTCACATGTGTTACCAAGAGATCAGTTCCTAGAAAAAGACATGATGCTTGGTAAAGTAGAGGGGCAGTGAAAAGGCCAAACACCTCAATGAGATGGACTGACACAGAGGTTACAGTGATGGGCTCAAACAAAGCAATGATTATTAAGATGGCATGGGATTGAGCGATGTTTTGTTCTATTGTGCACGGGGTCACTGTGGGTTAGAACTAACTAGAAGGTCCCTAACAACATCATTAAATGTTCTAAGTCAGCGGTTGTCAACCTTCCTAATGCCATGACCCTTTCATGCAGTTCCTCATGTTGTGGTGGCCCCCAGCCATAAAGTTATTTTTGTTGCTATTTCATTGCTGTAAGTTTGCTCCTGTTATGAATCAGGCAACCCCTCAGAAAAGGTGGTTCTACCCCCAAAGGGGTTATGACTCACAGGTTGAGAAATGCTGGGCTAAGTAAACCTGATAAAACAATAAGTCTTCAAATATACTAGACAGGTAATAAAACAGTAAGTCGTCAATTATACTAGACATGTATTAAAACAAAATCTGCCAGACAACTAAGATTACACTGAGCATGAAATTTCTAAATAATAGGAATAATAATGATAATTATTGTTATTGCTCCTTGTTCTACTATTTTTAATAAGAGAAGTCATACACAGTATCTCTTTACACTTTAATAAATACATTTTATGTAAAATTAAAGTCTCGGGCTAATAGCAGCTTCTAAGACATCAAAAACACATATTCAACTTTGGACTATCTTTGGTTATTTTTCATACATCCAATCCTGAAAAAGATAAGTGAATTCACAAAATTAAAATGAGAAATCTTTTATCTATATGGAACTTAGTATTTTATAAACACAGTAAATTATTGAACTGTCCATAAAATTAAAAAGTGAAATCTACAGAAGAGGTATCATGATAAAAGATATGCATTATACTCAAAATCATGGATCACACCAACATAGATTTCAACCTGTTAGGAAAGAATCAAAGCTTGAAAAAATATATATTGCAACTCATTTATCAAAATTAGCCAGAAAATATCAGAGTTTAAATCATTACAAAGGGTGCTTGATACAATGGATGTAGAATTGTTATAAGAGCTGTAAGAATCTCCAATAAAATTATCTGTTAAAATAAGATCATTACAAAGAAACATACAGTCCATTGAATCTGCAGCACTTTTTTTTAATCCAGAAATACAGTAAGTATAAATATGTTAAACAACTTTTCATCTTGCTAGTTTATGATCCCTTTCAGTTATTTTTGGCAAGATGCCAGCAGCGCTGTCAAATGGTATAATGCAAGACACTGTCTTTCCAGGGGCACAGCACGCAGCAGCTTGAGTCTTCAAGTAGATCCAGAGCTAAAATGTAGGTTTGCTCATGTATTCTTCCATTGTCTAAAAGAGAACGAACCACACGGTTAGACCGATTTCCCCCTTGAAGTGCCTCCCTTAGCAGGCTGCGAAATCAACATCATTGTTTCATTTTTTGATATTATAGAGGTTTTCAAAAATACACATGAACACGAATCTCTGCATGCTCATCAAAAAAAAAAGTTGGTACAACTTATATCCACATATAGCTATGGCTAAAACTAAGTAACTTTTAACTGAGAAAAGGCCAAGTTTGAGCACTACATGAATGTCTGCTTAGAGAGATTCGAAGGTGGGATATTCTACTTCCAGAAGGAGTTATAGTCCTGGAAAGTTCTACTAGTCCTGGAAAGTTCTACCCTGTCCGATAGGGCCCCTTTCAGGTGGAATTCATTCAATAGCAGTGAATGGGTGAAAGCATGACAATTGCCAAGAAAGCACCATTGACCTGGAAGTTGTGACACTTGTAGTATCGTTATGTACATTGTTCTGAACATCTAACTTTGCTTACTGCCAAGAGCTAGAGGATAAAGGAATCATCTTTACGAATTTCTACCAAATGTTTTGAGAAAGATTTCCTACAAAGTACACAAATGTGTTTCTATCCTCCTCCTCAACAGATAGAGATATACAAAGTTTACTAAGAGTCCATCAGCCAGAGTTTTCCCTTCACGACATTTTGGTTTTCCTACTATTTCCACAAGCTGACAGTGGCAGGCAGCGTTGACGGCTAGGACAGCATTACGTACTCTCCTCATAAACTTGTACATTCTGCATAACACTTGGGGCCTTAAGTAGGGAAAAGGGGGGTGAGACGCATAAAGGAGCATAGAATTCCCATTTGGTAGCTTTCTTGCCCATCTTGTGAGCCACAGCAAGCGTCCACAGAAGTACTCCAGCCTTGCTGCAGCTTAAAGTCCATAGGAAGTGGTTGACTTGTGCCACCCAGAATGACTCTGTGCCAAACAGACCAACGCCACCAGGGGTGGGGTACGAGAGACTGCAGTTGTCACATCTTCTCAGGCTCATGGTCATCTTATATATAATCAGACAAAAGATGGCGTAGCCCTGTTGTGGCTACTGTCAGTGTATCTCACTGAGAGCTTCCTTCATTGTCACTGAGCCCTTCGTACCTAGAGTGAAACCAACACAGAGACCACCTCTCCCCTCCTCTGACTTCACGGGTGGGTGTATGAAAGAAGACCTGCGTCAAAAGCCCAGCACTGAACCTGACATGGAGCACAAGTCTCCTCTGTCCGACCCTCTTACCAATTCTGACAAGAGCTGCCACTTCCACGGCTCCCTCGCCTTCTCTGCTTGGATGAATAATCTGTTACCGTGGCCCACCAGTTCTCACAGACAATAATCATGAGTCTGGAGTTGACTGGAGAAGGACCGGGTTACAATCTAAGATCAGAAATAACTCAGGATACAGTTCCTCACTCAGGACCAGCCCTTCTCAGCCGTGCCTTTCTCTGGTCCATGGCCCTGTGGCCTCTCCCCTGGCTCAAGCAAATGCTACAGAGCTTGATTAGCTCTGCTGATGAGACACCAGCAGTGTCCTCCTCTACCAGCAAAGGCACCCAGCTTTCTGGCTCTGTGGGCTTAGAAGCCCTTTAAGCCATTTAAGGGGCCACAAGCACCTCCCGTCTGTCTAGGCACATCCAGCTATTTGTCAGGCATGAAGAAAATAATAGAGTGAGAAAAGTCGTTAGTTCACCTCCACAACATGCATGAGGTCCTGTTCTAGCAATCGACTTTTCCTGATAACATGTCCAAACAAGAGGACCCCGGTCTCACCATCCTTGCCTCTCAGCAGCACTCTGGTTGTGCTTCTTCTAAGACTGGGTTATCTATTTACAGTATATTCGGTATTCTCTGCCAGCACTTTCTTTTCCCCCTTCCAGCTTTTGCATGCACACACAACTAGGATTCGAGATTGAGTTTTCTCTTTTTCACCACCTCTACTTAGAATCCCAGTGCTCCTCTCCTGAAAATAATTGTATTTTTCTTACCAAGCACTTCTGTGTCCTGAAGGCGCGTTGGCCAAGAGAGGCCCATCCCCTGAGACCTCTGCTCCTACAGATGCTGCCAATGTCTTTTAATTTAGCAGAGGTAGCACTCTGGCAGGTAGCCCACACCACGCTTCGTCAAGTAGAGGGGCCGTGAAAAGATCAACAAGGTAGACTGACACATCATCTTCAACCATGGGCAGAGATGACATCAATTACCCAATGGCAAAGGACCAAGCAGTGATTTGTACTGTCCGGCACCGGGGACCCTAGGAATCAGACACAACTTGGAAGCCCCTACCAACAACAGTGTCTCAGCCATGGCCCACCCGAGTTTTGTGGAGTCTGTGTAGCCTTACAAATACCAAACCAGATATAGACAGTATCAATGAATGAGAAGATAAATCACAGCAGATTACAAAATTCTTTATGGTGAAAATATAACCTCTGGAGCAATCGTAAATTATTCCCATCAGTTAAAGGCCTGGCACCCTCCCCTGTCGTTTCGTTGACATGTATGGCTGCATATTTTACCAGAAAAACACACAATCATGGGCGGCGCCATTGTGAAGTCTCCTCTGTAGCCTCAGAAAAGACCTGGACCAGTCAAAAGCCTTGATTAGTGACACATTACAAGCTTCACAATTCATGGCTTCCGTTACAGGCACGGCGTCTCATCACCAATGTCTCTGTGAAACACTGCATCAGCTGCCCTCTCTGGTAGGACTCAGCTTGCACAAACTGGGAACATGTGGCTGGCATTTTCCTGAGCATACAGGTCAGAACAGAGGTTTAAACCTGGCACAGCCTGAAAGAAATCTGTCCTGGCCTTTCCCAAGACCAAACCTACATACTGGCACATTTCCTGTGATACCCCTAACCTTACCATTTTGTGTGCACTTGAATTCTATGTGTTATTAATCTCTACTATTAGATTTTCTTGTATTTGGCTATTCACAGGATTTATGCTTTTAAGGGTGACCGTGCTGGGGTAAACCTAGCAGTTTTGCATACACTTATGCAAATACCTAAGAGGTATCCATTGCTTGGGCTAAGGAGAGGTCTAATCGACCCTCCCTTTTTAAGGGGCTTTCTTGTGTTTGTTGTCAAAACCGCCTGTTTGCTGCCCCCACTGGTAATCCTAAGAATTGCAACCTCTAGCGGGGCAGTTAACGTGGGAAACCTTGGACCAGATGAAGGATCACAGCGGCTGCGTCGGTAAAATCAAGCACAAAGACAATTGTGAGGATCGTGTGGGACCAAGCATTGCTTTGTTCTGTAGTGTAAAGGCTGCCTATGAGTCAGAACCGACTCGGGGCGCCTAACCACAACCACAGTCACCACACTGCCACGGAGTTGATGCAACTCCTACTGACCCCGTAAGACAGAGCAGAACTGCCTCTTTGTGCTTGGACTGTACGTCTTCATGAGGACAGATGGTCTCATCGCTCGCTCTCTCTTCCTTGCAGGGCTGCTGGGTGCAAGCGGCTGACTTTGCAGTCAATGGACCCAGGCACAAGCCATCAGGGCTTTTTTCTGTAGTTACCAATTACAAAAAGCAGTCCAATTTCTTTTTCCTTTCTCATACCCTGTTTATCTTGATCTATTTGTCTTACTCATTACGCGTAAAAAAAAGTGTACTTTCTAAAGCCCATTTCAACCAGCTAAATAAAGCCTTTCTTTCTTTCCATATTATCGACTTTCAGGAACATTTGAAGGCCAGTCTTCACACACTCAAAATGATCCTCGGGGCCATCAGAAAGATCTCTGGGCATCTGGAGATTCAAGCCTCTGCTTCTTCTCACTAAGGGGCAGCCTTTTTATTTTAAGACACTTTGATTCGGCGGGGGTAAGACAGGATGGCCAGGGGCCTGCTTCAAAGTTTCTGGGTATTCTAGAAACCGAGGCTATGGCACAAAGACCTCCCTTCGCCTGTAGTAAATGTAAATGTGCACTGAACCCAGAAGTCCAAAACAAAATTGTCTGCCCTTTATGCAGTTGTACCACTTGCCTGTATCCCCTCTAAGCTTCCCTAAAGCCACGAGATGTACAAGGTCCATTTTTCAAGCAGTCCCATAAACGTGCAGTGACTTTGCTGGAGCAGATAACAGAGCCTGAGAGACCCCTAGGGACGTCCTGTTTCCAAGTTCTGTTAGCACAGTGAGGGAGGTGGAGAAGGCAGCCACGGCATGGCCTGCTTGGTTCAAGGGCACAGACTAAATGGGAGGATCCCCTGGGGCCTACCATCAAGACTTCCCACTCAATCACCAGGAGTTGAAATGCCAATTAGTGCAGACCCTACTGAAGAGCACGGGCTCTCTTGAAGTAACACGGCCTCCCAGATTCACAGAGAAGTAGGAATGCGGTGGACAGATCCACTCTTTAGAATTCCCTCCCTTACTGAGGAGAATTCAGATAACCCCCGCTGTGTCTTGGCCCCAAATCAAGGAGCTTTTAATTACACAAATGTGTACACAATTGTGTACACAATGTGTACACAATTACACAAATGTGCCAAGATCCTGTTCAAAGTGAATTTCTGCTATAAGATTTTATAGCAAGAACTGTAAGAAATATAAATAACATGCATGCTCACCGCCCCCTGCCCCCCCACCCACACACACACCTATTTTAACTGAGATGGAATGTGTAAGGCTGCTGTGTCGAATCCCAGGATTCTTCAAGTCCTTGGGGAAATTCCCTCTCTGTGGCTTCTGCTGAGAGCCAAGTGAAACCCAAAGAGATGTGATGCGTGCATGGTCCTCTCTTCAGCCCCTAGCAGGCTCTTAGGGGCCCAGACCCAGGGAGCCATCCTGCTCAGCAGCCACTCACTCAAGCCCCAGTTCCCATGAAGAAGCTGGCTCAACGATGGACCAGAAATGTGGTAGAAAATCGTGTCTAGGGTTGATGTAAGTCACACAATGACAGTTCTGTCTCTGCCACTCCTCAAAAGTAGAAGGATGCCATCGACCCCTAATGTCAAACAGACCCTCACTCTGTGATCTCTGAGAGCCGCCAGTCCTGTTATGAGGAACATACCACCAGATGCTCACGAGTCCGCTTTGATCTGACACCAAGTGACTCCATGTGATCAGGCTAGATGTGTGCTCCTGGGGCTTTCCAACAGCTGATTTGTCTGAAGCAGCTTGCCAGACCTTTTTACAAGGTGCGTGTTCACCTCCCAGAGATCAATAACCAACTATCACTAACTACTTGTCCGACCCCCAGGGAGCCCAGCCTATACATGGGAGGAGGGCCCAGGGCACAGATGTCCCTGCCAGAAGTGCTCTCAATTGGTTGGAAGGCGCCCAAGCCCTCAGGGGCCCGTGCCTTGCACCGGGATGGTCAGGTCCCTCTTTGCAAGGTGGGGAGGGTGCATAACTTTTCTTCACAGTATGGGGGAGGATCAACTAAACGAGCTAAGTTTTTGTCTCCCCCATCTGGTGCAAATTGGGCTGTTTCAAAAGGAAGTCCTGTGGCCTTTTGGGTAAGCATCATGGACGTCAAGAGCAGTCCCAAGTCAGTGCGTCAGTGCCCACTTCTCCCTCAGCAAAAAAGCCACAGTTGTTCCCCATTTATTGAGGCAAACAAGAGCACGCACACGGCGTCCCCAGGAGGAAAAGGCAATTTTAATTAAAATGATAAATGTCATCTTCCATAACACAGCTCGAAGATCCCTGGCAAATGAAATCACGGAGTGCAGCTCTTCTCCCTGCTGGGGGCCACGCGGCGCTCATCACGCAGGCCACCCTACACATCTCATAAAATCATTCTTTACACAACAGCACCGTGCTTTTGAAAGCCTTGCTGCCAGCAAGGAGGCCAGCCGAAGCAGCTCAACCAACAGTGAAGCACAAAGACGCTGGTGCCTGGTAGCCTGGGTCCAAATCCCTACCACACATGTACTGGCGCTGTGACGCTGGGCCGGTCAGTTAGCCTCTGTGTGACTTGGCTTACTCGCCTGGAAAACAAAGGTCTGACCATGACTGGCCTCTTGAGCATGGTCATGAGCGTTTCAAGCACTGGACACCACTGAGAGCTGGGTCTGCTGTACAATGAGGACACAATACCTGGGGGCCAATTACCAGGGACAGTGACCACCACAACCCCCACCCCCAACCTTCTCCCCCACTGTGTGTCAGAATAACACCTCCTTTCAAAGGGTTTTCAGTGGCTGATTTCTTCCTAAATTAGCTCACTAGGACTTTTCTGTGGGTGCACTCCAACCTCCAGCTAGGAGTCAGGTGTGTTGACTATCTGCTTCACCTACTGGGTTTAAGTACTTGGTGGTGCAGGGGGTTACATGGTGAGGCCCTAACCTGAAGGTCAGTGGTTCAAGCTCATCACTTTCCATGGGAGAAATAGGAGGCTACCTGCTCCTGTAAAGACTTAAAGTCTGGGGAACCCAAGGGGCAGATCAACTCTAGCCCACGAGGTCACCAGGAGTTGAAATCAACTCGGTGGCCGTGGGTTTGTTTTAGGTTTGTTTGTTGTTCTTTGTTCTTTAACAGTCAGCTGATTCAGAACCTGGGTAAGGCAGGAACCCCTCACAGAAGGAAAATGCAAGTGTTTTGTATGACTGTGAGAAGAGAGGGAAGTAATAAGACCAGACCTGGTCAACAGTGGAAGACTTGTGAGACCTAGACCAAATTTTTTTGGCCCACCACCCCGTTTTGTGAAAAACATGGTACCCCCTCACCCCTGGAAATGAAAACTTTGTATGATAGCCCATAATCCAAGACAAAGTGTAGGTATCTGCTTTTGTGACCACTCAGATCTCACTGGATTACAAACATCACCCTCCCCTGTCACCTCCCCACCCTCATCCCCATGGGACTGTCAAACGTGGCACCAACCTCCTGTAACATATCAGAGTCTTCTATGGCTGTCACAGCCGATTTCTTGGAGGTTTCCTGAACTTCTCCACCCATGATAAACTCGTCCAGGATGAAATACGCCTTCTCGAAATTAAAGATAATATCCAGCTCGCACACCTGGTGGGACAAAAACCAGTGCTGTGATCAACTTACAGGAGTATCAGAGGAAGCATCTACCAGGATCTGGGGCAGTTTCCATAGATGCACACTGGTGGCAAATCACAGGTCAGACCATGAGAAGGAGGCTGGAACGGGCAGGAAGAAAGGCTGACAGGGAACAGTAAGCACAGAGCAGAAGGGAAAAGAATGCAGTGACCTTGGGGGGATGGCAACCAAGGTCACAGAGCAAAACAGGGATGGGTGATTGAATGGAACACCAATTTACACAGCAAACTTCCAATAACAATAAAATTGATTAGTGTAAAAATACAACACACTGTGAGAAAGCAGTAGGAACACATTCCAACAAAGAGTTGATTTTTATGATATAAAAGCACTCATCCCATAAGAGATTACTTTATAACAACCAGGTAGGAAAACTGGTCAAAAGTACACAGGACTGTCTCCAAAAGAAAATTTAAGCAACAGATAATAAGAGCTTGAAAGAAATGATCTGGCTGGTAAGACATAGGTGTGGCTAAGAGTCAGTCAGATTTTTCACGGTTTTCCTTTAAGGACTTTTTGAATTTTGAGCCATGGCATGTACTGGTATTTTTTCTGTTGTATTTTTGTTTGTTTGTTTGTTTAAACTCTTGAGCTTTTATTTTGCAGTATTTATGACAGAACAAGATAGCACAACACAAATAATCATATATGACCAATGATCTTAAATTAAAAGCCTTCAGTACAAAATGAAAACCAACCATGATAAAAACAAAAGTGAGAAGGTATCATCTAAGCTCAAGGGAGAAAAAAGAAAACAAGGGATCCCAGGCCTTTAGTAAACGTCAAATCACAATGGAAGCTTAGAAGAGTTTTACTGTTCACATTGTGATAAGAAATTAGGTTTGGAGCAAGAGCAGCAGCAGTTAGCTCAGCTCCTATTTCTATCAGCTCCAGGAAAAGCACACCCCTGGCTCTATTTCAGACTCAAAGTCAGGGTGCTTCCATGTTTTTCTCTTTTTTCCAGGAGTTTCTCCTAAAAATCCTGGCTCCCCATCTTGAGACTCTCTCAGAAACTCTTCAGAGGTCCATTAGCTTAATTCTTCCCTTCCCCACCCCCAAGCCTACCTCTTAGACCACTGGTTCTCAAACATTGGCATGTGTCAGAATCACCCAGAATGGTCCTTACCACTCTCCGACCCCAGCCCATCCCAGAGTTTCTGACTGAGAAGATCTGGGTAAAACCTGAGGGCCACAGACACTGACCGAAGCAGAGTCTGTTTAAAGTGACCAGAGTTTAACATTGGTAAAGCGGGACACGACTGACTAGGAGGTAGTGGGGGGGGGGGGGAAGGGGAGGCAGGTAAGAGAGGGTATATTCCCTTCCCGTTCTACTGCCGTTCCCTAGCTTGTCATGCATTCTTTCTAAAATTCGGGATTTTTTTAAAATGCCACAGGACTCCAGAAAAATTGTTTAAAATCAGGATTGCGCCGTTTTTAGCAGGACATCTGGTGACTTTAATTTATACACAGCAAGTGGCCCAACTGCTATCCACAATCCAAACAAGGCTCATTCTCTTGATCACCTTCCTTTCTATTCCCTCCTCCATTCACTGAAACTTAACCCTCTTTTCCATGTCCTCGTCGCCCAATTGACACCACTCTCCAAATAGCCGGTAGGTGGCCTAGTGACTGAGAGTTTCAGCCCTCCCCTTAGTTTACACTCAGCATCACTTGATAGTCTTCACTAATCTCTCTTTCTCCCACTCAAAAATAGTATCTCCTTCCTTGACTGGCCACACCAATGAGTGCCCATTCTCTTCCTGTCTCTTGAATGATTCCATCTCTTGTGATAATTTCCCTCCTCAACCCTGCACTTATTTAGGAAGGCCTGAGGAAGTGCTTGGCTTGCTATGAGTTGGAATCCACTCAATGGCAGTGAGCTTGACATTTTTAAATTTATTTTGATGGGACACATCAACCAACCAACCAACTGCAGATCTCTGAAGCAAATGATTGACGTTCTTGGGACTCACCCTCTTAAAGTTAATACTTCCCAAAAGAGCCATTCCTCTTTGAATACAAACAGGAATACTTTTAAAAGTTTATCAAAATTGGACCTCTACTCAAGTACTCCCTCAACACAAAAACACTCTGTTCTAATAACCTGGCATTCTGGGATGCTCACCTTCCCTACACAATCCCTGAAGACTAAATGAGTGCATAAGCAAATGTGACGAAGAAAGCTGATGGTGCATGGTTATCAAACGATATAGCATCTGGGGTCTTGTTTATCTGAAGATAAACAAGCAGTCATCTAGCTGAGAAGCAGCCAAGCCCCATATGGAAGAAGCCCGTGGGATCATGAGGTGTTGATGGGATTAAGTATCAGGAATCAAAGATCCAGAACAAAAAACATATCAATGTGAATTTGGGGGAGTGCAGAGTGAAGACCCAAAGCCCATCTGTAGACAATTGGATGTCTCCTTACAGAAGGATCACAAGGAGGAGATAAGCAAGTCAGGGTGCTGTATAGCACCAATGAAACATACAACTTTTCTCTAATTCTTTAATGCTTTCTCCTCCCAACTATCATGTGCCCAATTCTACCTTACAAATCAGACTAAATCAGAACATGTACACAGGTACAGATAAGAGCTGGAAACACAGGGAATGTGTTTAGACCAAGATTAGACCAACAATGAGAATAGCAATACCAGGAGGGTAAGAGGGCAGTGGGAGGAGAAAGGGGGAATCAATCAAAATGATCAGTTATAACCCCCTCCTAGGGGGACAAACAACAAAAAAGTGAATGAAGGGAAACAGTGGCCAGTGTAAGACATGAAATAATAATAATTTATAAGTTATCAAGGGTTCATGGGGGAGGGAGGGTGGAGCAGGGAGGGAAACAAATTAGGACATATAGGACAGTGTATGATATGAAAAAGTAATAACAATTTGTTAATTACTAATGGTTAGTGGGGGAGGAGGAGTGGTGAGGGAGGGGAAATATGGGGAGGTGGTGTTGGGGGGCCTAAGTGGAGGGAGGATGTTCTGAGAGTGATGATGGCAACAAGTGTGCAGGTGTGATCTGATTACAATTGACATATGTATTGATCAAGATGGGAGTTGTATTACCTCCCAATAAAATGATTTTTTTTTAAATGGAGGGGAAAAGAAGAGCTTCTACACCAAGGACTCAAGTAAAAAATATTTGGAAATGAGGATGGCAACATGTGTACAAGTGTGTTTGACAGAAATGATGCATGGAATATTTATAAGTGCTTTAAGAGGCCTCAATAAAATCATTTTTTAGAAAAAAGAAAATAAGGAGCTAATACCAAGGGTTTAAGTAGAAAGAAAATGTTTTGAGAATGATGATGGCAACAAGTGTAAAAATGTGCTTTGCATACAATGGAAATATGTTTGGATTGTGATAAGAAATGTATGAGCCCCCAATAAAATTATTTTTAAAAATCACCAAAAAAAATGAGGAGCTGATACCAAGGGCTCAAGTAGAAAGAAAATGATTTGAAAATAATTTTTTCAAAATCTTGTTGAAAAGTTGCACCATCTTTAATTCCATTTCCACCCAATTTTTTGAAACCCTTCCTAGACTTTAGGTTCCTCAAATTGACTGATAAATGGAATTACCAATGGGGAT
The DNA here is from genome assembly GCA_004026705.1 of Nesogale talazaci. Taxonomy (NCBI): domain Eukaryota; kingdom Metazoa; phylum Chordata; class Mammalia; order Afrosoricida; family Tenrecidae; genus Nesogale; species Nesogale talazaci. Next base: position 139,728 of record PVJH01003525.1, read on the forward strand.
TCCCCCAATCTGGTGACACTACAGATCCCTGGGCTCCTCCCTCTAGAGTCTAGGCAGGGGTCCCCAAACTTTTTAAATAGGGATCAGTTCACTGTCCCTCAGACCATTGTAGGGCTGGATTATAGTTTAAAAAAATAAAATAAAATAACTATGAACAAATTCACTGTGGGCCTGGGATGACAGCAGTGGTGGCAAAAACACCCAGTGGGTTTGATAAATTTCCTTGGTGGGCCACATGTGACCCGCAGGCTGTAGTTTGAAGACCCCTGATTTGGGTCTCTATGGGTCAGAATCGACTTCATGACAAGTAGTTTCCTCTATTCATTCCCCCAGTGTTACTCACAGTGACCCACATAGGACACAGTAGAACTGCCACCTGGTTTCTTGAGCTGTAACCTTTATGGGGACCATTCCTGTACTTGAAAACCACTGTAATCACGTTAATTCAGATACATAACCCTATAGGAGAGAGCTGAACTGCCCCTGTGGGTTTCTAAGAATGTAGGGATCATTACAGGAGTAGAAGGTTTTGTCTGTCTACCTTGGAACAGCTGGTGGTGACAAATGGCTAACTTTGTGGGTGTAACATGCAACCTAGTATAACATGTAACCCAGGACACCATCAGGACCCAAATGCTGGACTTGTGGCGCTTAATGGCTGTGCCAGCAGGGGACGATAGGCAAGACCCCCAAATCCAGAGTCCTTAGTCTGATGTCTTAGTCCGGAAGTCTTAGCTATCTTATAGCCCTGGCACCCAGAATGTAATAGGACACAAAAACTTGATGTAGGAGAAATGACTGAGTCATTGGCACATATGTCTGGACTGTATTATGTTGGAGATTAATGTTTTCTTAGATAAATAATGTTCTATGATAGTGGGACAAGAAGGTAATAATAAATAGAGGAAAGAAGTAGGAGGCAAAGGGCATTTGTAGAGGTCTAAATACAGGCATTTACATGTGCAAAAA